>LPNX010535602.1:274679-288327 GCA_001517045.1 Pseudotsuga menziesii
GAGATGTATGACATATGAAGTTATATTTTCATGTTTATGTTTGTAGGAATTAAAAGCTCAGATTATTATTACAATCTTTAAAATAATTAATACCCAAAAATAATTAAAACTTTTGGCATACCTTACAAACTAATAAAAAATTTACAATTTATTTTTTTGACATACTTTACAAAGAATTAAAAAAAAATACAAGCTTTTGGTCTACACTCTTTTTTGAAATATTTACTCTATATATATACAATTTTTTGACATACTCAAAATAATAATAAAACATAAGAATTTTCTGAATGTAAAATTACTCTGTTAATAGAGAAATATATTAAGCCCTATTATCTTGAAGAAAATTCATTAACTTATAGACCTATACCCATGAGCAGAAAATATTGCATTCTCCAAATGGCTTCCATTTCCTTTAATGTGAGCAACACTTATCTCTCGAATCCTTTTATATAAATTTCCATTATCACTATTACTGAAACAAACATTCATAAAACTGAGCTTTTATTGAAACAAACATCTTATTGAACAAATGTTTAAAAAAAAATCACATTCTCATCATTGTATATAAAATTCTTTATCACGATTCATGAATTTGAGATTTTACTGAAACAAGCATTTCTTATTGAACAATGAATCTCAAACATGAATTTAGAAGGGGTTAAGACAGGCCACGGCTTGTGAATGAATTCATAAATGAAAATGACATAAATAAGACAATTGTGAGATTAGATACTTTACCCTTGGCGTGTATTTTGCATGTTTTTTTGGAGAGTTCTGATAAATTGATGATCCTCGAGCTGAGCTGACCTCCAAAACTAGTATATAGATTTGGACATTGCTGCAGCCTGCATGTATAGCCCTTCTATGTCTAACAAATATGTGTAATGATTGTAATTGATCAATGGAAACCCACCTGCACATTTCAAGAATTTAGAAAGTCAATATCTATATAAAAACAAATCCATGTAAAATTATCCATTCTAATTATTAACTTAGGTTTTCCGTAGAAATTGAGGGCAATCTCAAAAGAAATAAATTAAGAATACTGCATTACTTGATAGCATTTACCTATGGCAGAGCAGAGCACACAGTGCTGCTGCTGTTGAATGAAGGCAGAGGTTTCTATCTCTGATGGGCAGACAGAGCTGCTGCTGTTGAATGAAGGCATAGGTTTCTATCTCTGATGGTAATGTGGGGGCATCAATAGAAACACTAAAACCATTGATCCGATCCATCTAGAAAGCACGAAAACTAAAGATAACCATAAGCATTACTTGATAGCATTTACATATGGCAGAGCAGAGCAATCAAATCTTCTCTCATACGGCAGAGCAGAGAAGAAAGTAGAGAAGAAAGTAGTGCTGTTGTTGAATTAATGCATATGTTTCCATCTCTGATAGGAATATGGGGCATCAAACGAAACAACATCAAAGAAAGCACGAAACGAAAGAAAACCCTAAACATCAATATAAACGAAATGAAAAGACGGCCAATCCAAATTTCCATGGCCATGGAAAGAAGAGAAGTTGCAGAAATGCCAGAAATTGCAAAAGCGGAAATGGCAGGCTAGGTCAGGGCTGAGTATATCAGAAGCGGAAATGCCAGAAATCTGTAAATGAATTTATAAAGGGCCAGCCTAGGTCAGGGCTTAGTATATCAGGCTTGTAAATGAATGAATACATGAAATTCAAAGAAATAAGCCAATGGTGAGACTAGATAACCTTACCCTTGGCGTGCATTTTGCAAGTTTCCCCGGATATTTTTGGACATTGCTGCATCCTGGATCCTTTTCTGCCCAACAAATATGTGCAATGATTGTAACTGATCAATGTAGCCCCACCTGCACATTTCAAGAATTTAGACGTCAATATCTATCAAAAAATTATCCACATAAAATTATCCATTGTATTTATTAACTGATGTTTTCCTATACTAGAAATTGAAGGCAATCTTAAGTGAATTGAATTAAAAATACTACATTACTGGATACCATTTACATATGGCAGAGCAGAGCAATCAAATCTTCTCTCGTATGGCTGAGCAGAGAAAACAGTGCTGCTGATGTTGAATGAATGCATAGGGAATATGGGGCATCAAGCAAAACAATAAAACCATTGATCCGATCCAAATTTAAACGAAATTAAAAGACGGCCAATCCAAATTTCCATGGAAAGAGGAGAGGTTACGAAAATACTAGAAGCGTAAATGCCAGGCTAGTTAGTATATAAAATTGAAAGAAATAAGCCAATGGCAATGGAAAGAGGAGAAGTTGCGGAAATGGTAGAAATTGAAGGCATGCCAGGCTAGTTAGTATATAAAATTGAAAGAAATAAGCCAATGGCCATGGAAAGAGGAGAAGTTGCGGAAATGGTAGAAATTGAAGGCAATTTAAGTGAATTGAATTAAAACTCGTCTCTCGTTTGCATTGTGAGAAGAGCAAACAATGCTGCTGCAGAATGCTTGACGCTCTTGGTGTAGTAGATACTATACGACAGAGAAGTTACGCTTAAAGTGAAAAAGCATAAAACAATTCAATTGAAGCTTTAACGGTAGATTACGTAATTCAATCCCTAAAAAAACATAAAGCTTAAAGCTTAAAAAAGCTTAAAAAAATACATAAATTTTAAAGCTTACAAAAAACGTAAAGCTTAAAGCTTAAATCGTATAAGCTTAAAGTGAAAAAGCATAAAACAATTCAATTTAAGCTTTAACCGTAGATTATGTAATTCAATCCCTAAAAAAACATAAAGCTTAAAGCTTAAAAAAGCTTAAAAAAATTACATAAATTTTAAAGCTTAAAGCTTAAAAAAAATACATAAATTTTAAAGCTTAAAAAAAAGTAAAGCTTAAAGCTTAAAGGAAAACCCAATTCCGGAAAAAAAACATAAAGCTAAAAAAAGAAAACCGTATACAGAAAATTGAAAACAAACTTATAAAAATCTATACATTATATATATTTGTCACTCTTTTTTTAAGTGAGGTCTATGTAAATATTTTGGAATTTTTATTGAAATATTGAAATATATATTATATATTTTGTTTTAATTTATTGAAATTTAGATTATACATTTTGTTAAAATGCACCTTGTTAAATTGTGTTTTTTACAGTGTAAAAAGAAACATTGTAGAATTTATTTATATAAATGGTGTTCATTGGCCAAAACAAAAGAAGATATAAAAGCAATTACTATGTTTATAAAAATCATAGCGAGGAAAAATGTATTTCATTGTTTCTATAAGCTATGCTAAAGATAAATGGTTACCATTGTAATTTTGTTCATTTTTGTCCACATATTTTGACATGAGTGTAATTATCATTATACATCATTTCTATTATTATTAGCTACATTTCTATTACTTACATTTGTAAATGTGGTTTGTTGTTGTCATTAACAATCATGGACTATTTATTGGCATTATCTATGTGTGAATGTCATCACCATAGCCTAAATTTGTCATTAATTCCATGCTAAATGTCCATGTGCATGATTTTGTCTTTAATTACATCCACACCACATCCCTATGAGCATGAACTCATCATAACATCTCTATTGTTCTTAAGGATGCATGAGATTTGGAAGAAATTAGATCAACCTCTCAAAAGAGTTTAATAACCAAAAGATATATTGTTTATAAATTAAGATCCTTGAGCTCCTTTTATATCTAAGATAGTAGTATAAGTTCATTCAAATTGTTGGTGCTCTAGAATTACTTGAAAAATGCACTAGTAGCAACGTTCTAGTTTTAAATGTGGTTGTAGTTTTGTATGTAGCTTCACCACTCCTCCAATACCGAGTGTGGTACTAGTCTCCACTACCGAGCACAGTCTATCTCCATTATAAAAATCCACGTTGCTTTCTCCAAGGGTGGATCTCCATGAAAGTCTCCACCGTTAGAGCTCACCATCATGCAAAGAAGAAATCATTCACCCATACACATTTAACCATTCAACTGAATGTCTTCATGCATTCAACAATTGCGATGTGAGTAATACATGAAGGAAAATCGTGGAGGAACCAAACCATTGCAATATGCAACAACATGTAATAGCTCATTATATGCAATATGATGGAGTATGGATGTTCAGCTCCAAACGGAAGAATTCAAATTATCGTGAAGAGAGACAAAATTTGTTCACAAATTCGAACATGAGACTACTCTAAGAAATATGAGCATGTGAATCCCTAGAAAAACAATCCAAAGAACAAAAAGATAGAAAGTGGAGGAGGCAACTTGGTCCTCATGTATTAGTGATTTGAATGGTAGTCCATGCCTAGATGTTTGGATTATGCCCATGTCACTAGAGTGTCGAGTGTATGTCGAGTACAAGAAGGGTAGGGAACGCCATACTAAAAGCATAGAATATGGTAGGTGGAAGTGTAGGCCATAAAGAAAACCATATGTGCATGTAGGACAGAGGAGAGTGCATTCAATTAGCAGGAAATATGTAGAGGATATGGAAGGTAATGGTAGAAATGCAGTGCAAATGATATGAAAGAACCTTAAATCTCAAAAATAGCACAAGAATATGGGTAGTATGCAAGTCATGGGCCATAAGATCTACAATCGCCCTGGTATCACTGTTGGGAATCCCAATATGGAAGACAATCAAATTGACTAACATACACAAATGCACAATAGATAGATATGTGTTTATGCATATTTCTCACCAACACATGTACATATATATACAATGTATGTGACCCTTGGTTTCATATTCCAAGGTGTCTCTTGGATTGTTCCATATGCTTCTTCATATTCACCTCATGTGAATAGTAATACTATAGATTATACAAAGACAATTAACCCTAACGTATTAATGTTTCCAACACCAATGATGCCAATAGACTCTAAGGTATGAGCACAAACCAATAATGTGAAAAATGATTTGAATTTGAGGACTTGGGAAGAGTGGAGTTCATTTAATTAGAACCCAATGTTTTTTTAGTCTTTATGTATTTGAGGCAGTTCCGAGTGAGGATAAATACAATCAAGTTACACTAGCTTCTTGGTAAATCCTTATATAGTCACTTCCTCGGGTCAGATGGACGATGTGAGATGAAAAATGGTTCTAATTTTTCCAATTATGATGTATAATGGTGATAAAATTTATCACAAGGTTAGTGAGAAAATTTTGGTTGCCAACACTCTCTCTTGGCCCAAGGGATTTTCTATCATGCTTAGAAAATATGTACCTATTCAAACATCACAAACATGAAAATATCTTCAACTATCCCACATAACACAAGGAATACCTACCCTTTCTACTCAACATCGCCTCATAGAACCTTTCCTTTAGAGTGCTTTTCAGTGTGTAGAAAGATTCGAACCTACTATATGCATCTAAAAAGTAGCCTATACAATTAATACCTAGATTCTCAAGAATAAAAAGAGAAAAAAGTGTTTAGTGGGTGGACGTTTAGTAATGTGCTCATTCTATATGCTAACCCACAACCATCATTCTTCACTTTAATGTCTACAATTTCCTCTTCATAGTGTGGATTGTAACTAATGTCTTAAACTATCCCAATTATTAAATGGAGAGAACACCATAATATGTAGAACAAATTTTACATGAGAGTGAATGACAACTGACATTATTTTTTATCATGGAGTGAAGGACTCCTACAATTGGCATAAGAAGTATATTGAGCCCATGCTTCCTTGACTACATGAGAAGACTTTCCCACCAACCTATCACATGCATTCAAAGATTGGTTTTAATAATTCAAAGGTGATAAAATTGGATTAGTTAATCAACATGGTAGAAAATATATGATTTATAAGGTGGGAACTTGTAAAAAGTTAATCCACTTTCCCATAGGCCCCCGTTCCTCTTCCCCTCTAGTGAAATCATAGGCCCCCTACTGCTCTATACACAACCATCTTAAATATCATTATATTTTTTACCAACCTATTATTTACATAGATTTAAGTCTTCATTCTAAGCCTAACACATGGCCCATATATATATATTTACATCATACATGCCTAGCCATTCACTAGTCGGGCCTTGCCCTTGTGTTCCTCACTACGAATATCTAGTAGAATATTTCCATCATTTACACAATCTATATTAGACATGAAAAAGGTAAAAATAAGGGTATTACATTTCTCCATGATAGAGGGAACGAAACTGAAAACCAAATCACTATCCTTTCTTGAATCAAATTCCAAAAAGGAAAATCATAATTGGAGGAGTGGATATAAGGATT
The DNA here is from genome assembly GCA_001517045.1 of Pseudotsuga menziesii. Classification (NCBI taxonomy): domain Eukaryota; kingdom Viridiplantae; phylum Streptophyta; class Pinopsida; order Pinales; family Pinaceae; genus Pseudotsuga; species Pseudotsuga menziesii. The sequence goes on from LPNX010535602.1 coordinate 280,895, forward strand.
TACATTATGTATAAGATTCCAAATGTCAAAAAAACACACATGGATATCTATAGGCTTTGTTAATAAACTACTAAATCTACAAATCAAACTATTTCACTAATAATATGTGTGATTCATCTCGATTTCATTCCTTCCGGTGAAAACTAGGTTTCAAACTACTTGCTCCATAAAAATCCCTTTAGAAAAAAAAGGAGAGGACCCATTTCTTGAGTCTACCCACTATTTGAAATATTTCAAATATGAGTTAAGCATAGCTCCTATGCACAACAAAGTGTAATCTAGGTTGGAGGTGGAATCAACTAGGGAAGAAAGGTTGAGATTTTGAAGAACAAAGAATGGAAGGGGTTACCAAACTCAAGCCAAGTGAGTGAGGTCATTGAAAGTTAACCTTGACAAAACAAATTCCATTTACACAAAAAAATGATACTTATAAATTGAGATAATACTATTAATCGTAATAAAAGAAATAACAATGGCCATTCCAATGATTTTCACTATACTATACTTGTGAAATAACTCAAACTCACCTTTTTAAATTCTCAATGTATTATTAAAATTCAATTATAATTTTATCATTTAATAATTATATGATATTGTAATTTCCTTTTTCAACTTTTTAAATTTTAAATTTTGTTATTTAAATTATCTTAAAAATTGGTAAGAATTATAATTTATCATCTTTCAATAAAAATATATTCTATACTTTTCTTATAATAAAAGGGACAATTATTATACCCCTTGCATTGTCAAAATATGTAATAATGTTAATATTAAATTTGTTTACATATTATCGTTCACCATATTCCAATGTACATTCTGTATGATTTTGTTTTTCTACTTATTATTGTTTTTATATATGAATCTTATCAATAATGATGTAAAACATTTACATGTATAAAGTTGAAGTATTTAATAATATGTTTTTTTTTAAGAAGAAAGTTAAATAAGATATGATTTTAATTTTAACTTTAATCAAAGTTGAAGTATTTAATAATATGTTTTTTTTAAGAAGAAAGTTAAATAAGATATGATTTTAATTTTAACTTTAATCATTGGTTATTATACTCTTCCTAAAAATCAAAATTTGGAATGAATAAAATCATTATTTTAATGTAAAAAAAGTCAACCCTTTTAAAATAAGTGTCATACAAGTGCATTATACAATGTTAACCTATCATTTTAATATGGAAAACATTCACAAAAATTAACCCATCATTTTAATTTGGAAAACCTCCACAAACATTAACCTGTCATTTTAATTTGGAAAACATTCACAAATATCTTTTGAAAATAATCAAATGTATTATAAGACTCTAAAAGTGAAAAAAATATATTTAATATTCTAAATAAAAATATAATCCATACATTTTTATTATTTCTTTATATAGGATTTGTAAGATTGAGTATTGAAGTCAAAGGTTTCATTCTCTAACAATGCAATTTGTAAAATTACATAAATATTTTAAGATTAATGATGGTAAAAAGGTTTAATGTAATATAGAGGTAGGCCATAGAGTAAGATCTCCATTTGAGATTCAAGTTACTTAAATATCTTATAAGATTATGTTGTTAAGTCCTAAAATCTCAACATATTTATGTCATTGTTAAGAAATTAGGTATTTTAATTAATGGATATTTAATTAGTAAAACGATTTATATTAGAGTAAACATTGTATTATAGTTTTTTGTTTTTGTTTTTTCATTATTATTGAGAGAACATGATGAGAGTATCTCATATTTTAAATTTTCATATTAATATTTTCCATGGTAGTAAAGCATCTATTTGTATGATGTTAATTTTGGACAATATATAATAACTTCGTGTTGGTCAAAATTAATGTTACTTAATTAACCTCAATTTAATTATCAACTGGAGAATCGTAAACTTTGATCTGCTACACTATATGTGCAGGCAAGACAGTTTTAATGCTCGTGCTGACAGAAATGCTAGTCTACTTCAAACAAAGCAATGAAATGGATGAAACTATTGCTATCTTGGATAATCTATACTAAGGACTCATAGATCTATTCTAAAACAAAAGGAAATCAATTTACTGACTATCAAACTTAACATATCCTACAGCAATCTACAGGCTACAGTAATTCTTTAAAACAACCCTAATCTTTTAGAGAAATCCCACCTACAGCAATGCTTCAAAAGAACAACCTGCTGATAAATTAAACAAACCCTTGAACTATAGCAATCTCTTAAAACACCCAACAGTCCACACTCAGCTACAGTAATGATAATCTATCCTATAAATGGAAGAGTTTAATAAGTTTCAGAATAACTATGATCAATTAACCTGAAAACTCCACTATTGATCCTACAAGATTTAATGCTCAACTCCACACTAGTACTTCTAGAATTATTGCCGGAGTAAAACGTGTGACCTCTTGACTTTGAATTGTCAACACACAGCCTATTACAATGAAGCTTGGCTGGTTACTGTTATTTAAATATACTCTGTTTTATTTTATGCACACTAATGCACACAGGAAAATGCCAAGGCCATTCAAACAATACTCATTAATCAGTGTTAGGGCTATGTGAGAAATATTCACTGGTTCTGGTTTGCATATGCACACTGTGGAGCTGATGTTGATTCAAGGAAGCAACATTAACAAACCCTATTTAATCAATGTCGAACAACACAATTTCTTCCTATTTAATCACTTATTTAAAGAACTATTTAACAAAGCCCTACACGCTCTATAGACTACAATCTTCAAACCCTCTACAAAATATTACAAATGTTGTTCAATTTCAACAAGATATCCTACAACTCTGTAAGCTCAAAAGTAAAAGACGGGGTTGTTCATCAATTATTCTCACGCTGCAGCAAAATGATTCTTCAACAGCTAGAGTCGAGTTCATTATTCGATTTGTCAATACTACACTTCACACTGGAAATCAAAGAGAATATTTAAACCCACACCATTCCTTAATTTATTTTACAATCCTGTGAACAAGAAGAGGATAAACCAATCCTGTAGCTATCAATATATCGCTAGATGTAGCAGTTAAGACAATATGAATTTTAGTCTACTTGTAATCCTTCACAAGCCAACACTTGAAGCAAACCCATCACACGATTTATGAATACCATCACCCTAAATAGTAATTATAGCCATTTATACATACTCCACGCTGAAAACCAGAAAGGGGTGTTAAATACAAACTGTTCCTGAATTTATTCAGCAAGCTAAATCAATTACAAATGACTAAGAATCTGCAGACATGCATATGAGTAAAACCATCAACATTCTATAGAACAATATCAAAGGAAGAAAAACATTAACCTGCTATTGTAAAATACACAATGCGAAATACCAAGGGTTGGTGTTGAAGGGGGCCCTCCCTCAACGCCTTCCAGTTCTAAGTCAAAACGTTAAAGGAGATAAATGATGGTTGTATTAATGAAATGGAGTATTACAATCTTTTCTCCACCTCCTCCCTTCTCAGGATTTATTTATACATGGATAGATGGGCAAGATCCATCCCAGAATGCAGAGATTTGAGCAACTACCCAGAAAACGGCCAACACCAAATCTGGCAAAACCATGTCTGTTCCGGAAAGGATTTCTCCACATTCATTGAGAAATTCTGAAAACTTCTCACGGTTAAGGGTAAAAAGGGCCATTTGTGAAGTGGGTTTCAAACCGTTTTGAGTAACTCCCAACTGATTGCTCACAAATTGAGCCCGAAATCAGGTTCCTGATCAAGGATGGGAATGCCACTTTGCCAGATTGCTTGAGATCCATACACTGCTAAAAATGGAGGGTAACAGCTCCTTGAATGAAGGAAATCCATGAAACAGAACCTGAGTAATCTTCATCATCATCTGGAAGGCGATTGAAGCTCAAGAGACACCCCAAATGTGGATCGAAGCCCCCGAATCACTGGTGCAGCTAGCGTGAATCTGCCCTGGAGCACCGAAACCCCTACACAAAGGAAACAACGACCCATCAGTTGAACGAATATTTATATGGAGATTTAAAAACCCAATTTATGCATAAAAGAATGTAAAATAAGAAATAAATAACCAAAAATCACTTACCAAACATTTGTCCACGTTGGTCTCCATAAAAACATGACTATGCGCAAATCAATATTAATAAAACTAACTTATCATGTGGTTTCATAAGTTTTATGCTAGAAAATGATGTATTGGACAACCAATAATAGGAGACCAACACTTCCTTGATAATCATGTTAATTGCATCTTAGATTATATAATTAAAATGAGAAGTTGTTTATCCACCTCACTCAAGTTCAAATCTTGTTTGTTAAATGTTTTCCCTTGTTTGTGCCTTAATTGAGGTTGACAATGTACCAATAATATCACTCTTGTAAGTGTTTAAAGGTGAGACAATATATTTCCAACCATTACGCAAATTATATTATCTCAACTGATTGTAGCCAATATTTCATCCCTTTTTCTCACAACATTTCATTCAAAAAAATGGTACTTCATTATTTCTACCAACCATACCAAACTAGTACCCCATATTGGGTGGTATTTAAAAAGAAGGATAATATGACAGCATGTGGAAGGTCCCAAGGAGAGGAATGGACCAATGACACATGTCCATCCTCGTGCTAAAAGGATTGTCACCTTCCTTCTATTAATCAATTTATAAATCTCCTCGCTCACTCTCAGCTCTAATGAAACATGATATCTATCAGTTATATAGTCATCCTTTTGATGGAATTATGGAAATAGCTTGACACTTTGGTGTAAAGTAAACTTGCAATTATTCTTTTCTTAGGATTAAAACCATGAAATGGATCGATAAAATTCTAGGTACCAACATACAGGAAACTAGTGCAATGAGTTTTTTCAAAATCAGTGATTTGAGAACCTAACTTTGACACTAGGAGGGTAGATGGGTACCATATCTAGGGTTTTTGTGTTGATTTTTGTAGCATCATATAGGTACTTCCACATGAAAAATGTTTGGCATGTGAAAGGTGTCATTCAATGCATCTTAGACATAGGACATCCGATTTAGTAAAGTGAACTACTAAAGTGAATGTAGTTTTGTAATTACTTTATGTAAATGATCTAGAGAGCCCATGGTATTTGGTATCCCATGGAATTGGACCAAGGTATTTTCATATTATAATGTTATAAAAGGAAATATAGGTGAAAAGAGGTGACACACAATACACACACATAGTGAGTGATATCTCATTGAGTCGTTAGAGAATGACTTTCAACCAAGTGTGCAGCTACAAGGGTAGGGTTAGAGGAAACTGGCATAGGGAAAATGAAGGTTATAAACAAGCAATATTGAAGGAATGATCTTGTGGTTTGAAAGCAAGCATTTTGTCATTATTTTTTACTTAATGGGCCATTATCTCAAGAAGAGACCCTAAGGTTTTAGAGATAATAAAATCAACTTTTTGTTGTTTTTTTTCCCATCTAGTTTTTTACACGGTAAATATATGTCAAATGTGTCTATGATTCATGTGTTTTATTGTCAAATAATTAGTTAGGATCTCAGTGTTTTTACAGTTAATAATTTTTGTAAATTATTTGTCACTAAAAATCAAGTTTGTGACTAAAAATTGGGTTTTCCCATTGACAAAAAGTGTTGGTTCCCCCTGACGCCTTTTGCTAGTGTACAATCCTAGTGTAAAATCTCTTAAAATGGAAAAAATGAGAGATTTAGACAACCTTCTAGATGAAATCTCTTGTGGAGGATTATCCGAATCGATTGGAGTAGGTGGGATTCATACACCTAGCCTCTAGGGATGAGCCCTCATCTTCCTTGCAAATAATATCGACCCATCTGTTCCCTCTTTTTCCTTTATATGCAAGCTTATCTGCATCGATGATAAGGGAGAAGAGGATTCAGAAAGTACCTTTATGCTGTTGGAATCATTTCTGGTGAAGGAGGAAAAGAGTATGGTCTTGTGAGTGAGAGTTTTGAGAGATTGTAGAGTTTGTGAAAGTGAGGGAATACACATTGTGAGGACAAGGATTCAACATCAAGGCCTTGATTACAGTTTTCTCTATATTTTCTAATGCAAATATGTTTCCCTTTCCCATGAATAATTTGTCTATTATGTGAGTTTTTCATTGCTTTTCTCCTTGATCATTATCATAGAGTGTTATGTTATCTTGTTTCTTTCACTTTTGTATCTTATTCTTTACATTATTTTGCAGGTACAAGTGATCATGGAAGAATTCAAATGACAAGGATCACCTTCATTGTGAGGTAATAAATATTTATATTCAAGTGATTTGACAATGTAGGAATATGATAAACTGATGTGAGTATTTTTCTCTAGATCTTCCCCATGTAGACTAGGGAAACAATCTTTGTCTGCATTGATTGAGAATTTTTGATAACAAAATTGGTAGCATTTTTGCAATATTAAGACATTGTATGTTGCAAAATAAAAACATAATGAAAGTAGCATATTTCATCTCAGTGATCATCCTCGGGTAAATTTATATTAGGGTAACCCCTAAAATTGGTCCTTGTGTAGGAATAATCTTCCCCCATCATAAGTTTGTCATGAAATGATCAAAAGAAGACCGAACCATAGGTCACTGTGGCCCCCCTTTCCACCTCCATGGTGGGCCATGGCCTCCACCCACCTCAACATGCATGGATCCTATGGCTGTAACCTGTTTAAGGGAACCTAAGGGTGTTATAGACACATTATAGAGGGACCCTATCCAAGAAGAAAGAAACTAATATGGAAGCATAGTCGAACTTCTCAAAATATCCTCAAAGACATTTTATGAGTTGATCTTTGAGGATCAATATAAGCACCTCACTCCAATTGAATATTTTTTGATCGATACACATCAATGCATATAGCATGTGGGCTTGAGTCATCTAATCGGAAGCTTTTCTACCTACCACCTTCTCAATAGTAAATGCAACATTCCTCAGAGGCCTATCCATGACGTATTTGACACGAATTTTTTCACCTTGAGACCTACTTCCAATCATGTTGTGCTTGTCGATAAGGCCATCAATATTCATCTCTCATCATCATTGCCATCATCATCATCATCATTGACATCGCCATCATCCTCATCCTCATCATTGACATCGCCATCATCCTCATCCTCATCATTGACATCGCCATCATCCTCATTGTCATTGCCATCATTGCCATCATCCTCATCCTCATCATTGACATCACCATCATCCTCATCGTCATTGCCATCATATTCCTCATCATCATCATCACCATCATCATTAGCATCATCATCACCATCATCATTTCCATCATATTCCTCATCATCATCATTGACATCGCCATCATCCTCATCCTCATCCTCATCATCATCATCGCCATCATCCTAATCCTCATCATTGACATCGCCATCATCCTCATCCTCATCATCATCATTGACATCGCCATCATCCTCATCCTCATCCTCATCATCATCATCGCCATCATC
>LPNX010535602.1:303063-323408 GCA_001517045.1 Pseudotsuga menziesii
TGATGACAGGGAGGCAGTGACTATAGCACTAGCTTACTTTTATGGACATCATCCAAAACTAAATGATAGCAATGCATTCCGTGTTCTTAATCAGCAAGGAGCTGGTAGGGTATAGTTACTTGAGTTGAAGGTTCATAGGTATTTTAAACATTTTCCTAGAAATAACATTGAAGAATATGTTGTAGTCATCATGCAATGACTTTGTAGAATCCCTTGCAGAATGAAATTTCTGGAACTAGTGCTGCATTGGAATTTTCTGTTCTCTCTCTCAAGGCAAGACTCTGTTCTTTAACAATGGACTTTTGAAGGATACTTCAATTCAGTTGCTTCTCTGTTTTTCTTGATAATTTTTTTTATACATGGTCTCATAAATTGATTCTTCTCAATTGTTGATTTGGCAGGTTTACCAAATTGGTTTCTTACATTATGTAGAATGTTGCATGAACAGGTTGAGCATATATTAGTTATTGGTCATAGTCATTGTGGAGGAATTAGGGCACTTATGTCAATGCCAGATGAAGAAACAATTTCAAGGTTAGCTATCATATCATTGAGAGAGAGAGAGTATAATTTTATTAAAATGTTGACAAGGACATTAGCCCTGTAGGATTAATCTCCATTCACCTGGGGAACAGGGAAAACAGGGGCTCATGCAAATATTAACATAACTTCCATTGCATATCACAACTACTGTCTTGTCACGGGCCATGGATATCAGTGATCAACAAAGAATGAACCAAAAATTGGTAAAAATGCCCTTTGAGCATACTTGAATACAAACTATAGAAAAACATGCGGTGTTAGAAAAATGGACACGAGTTATTTCTTCTGCATCACTGTTAATCATTTTGCATGAGAAGAGAATGAATTTAGAATGGGAAATTTCTAGTCTGCTGATCTGAGCAGATTGGTCAAGGATTGTTTTTGTTGTTCATTAATAATGCCCTATTGTTCTTTCACAATTGATGTCAATTCCGTGAACTGCAGTTTGGAGGCTTCTAATTGATCTTCAGCAAGGCTAGTCTATTATAGCTTGTTCTCCTGTATACCATAAGTACGCCTTCTACTGTTTCTCCCTCTTCAGTTGGGTTTTACCATTGAACGATTTACGAATAATCAGAGTAGGATAACTAGCAATTGATGCACTGCAAGGCCAGAAAAAAGCCAGCTAAACCTCTCAAAAGAGTGAAAGAATGACAATTACATGGACAAACACCTGTACTGATACGGAGAATTTCAAAAAATAGGATAAAAAATGTTGGTTAGCTTTTTACAAAATTGAATTGAAGAACCCTCTACATTTTTTTCACAAAAACAGATGGTGAAATACCTTGAAATTGACATCACAGAGAGGCAATTTGATGAGAATTGTGACTGAAAATCATAACAGGTAAAATCAGTGCTAAGGTGGGTAAATCAATCTTGTCTAAATGCTGCAAATCCTAGCTAAGTGGGCCTACTGTAAAGTCCCTTTTGGGTTCCTCCTGATTTTTTTTGCTCTTTTATCTTTGGGGATTGTTTGTCAAACTAGATTTTAGATCGATAATGGACATGATCATTACTATAACTTATTGAAAACTTAAAAGTAAACCGAGATAGTAAAATGATATACTGCATTGTATTTGGGATGTCATGTTTGGCACATCATATTTTTTTTTTGTAATTGATCACCATCTTTTCACTTGAAGCATGTTTAAATTTTTTTGTTCAGGCAGCTAATGCAAGATTTGAATTCCTTATAGAACCAGAAGGTCATCTTTTGCTTATTCAAGGGAAAAATCTTGATGAAGTCTCCAGAAGTCTCGAACGTGTTCTTCTTACCATGAGAATAAGCAGTACTGAACATAAGGTTGGCTACTTATTGCTTATTGTGTTTGAATCTAGATTCTTTAACTGCTTCTTATTCGGGATGCTATCAGTTTCAGGTTAGTCTTGTGTGAGTTTCACTTGGTTAGCCTACCCTGAGCTTTAGAAAAAGTGGCATAGATCTATTTTTGTGATTGTTATCAACCATTTTTAATAGAAGGATATATTTTTGAATGCTAAAGCAAAGCATGATTTAAGATTTGAAACTTGAAAGTAAATTGACTGGGAAGGGTTTTTCTATTTTTATTTTACTGGAATTGTGTGCTGAACTGAGTCTGTTTTTTCTCTCTATACAAATGTTAGCAGGATGTTGCATTTATTGTCGATGGTTCGACATTGGAGATCATTCTTAAGCATCGGTATGAATCTTTTACTGATTTAGCCATGCTTTCAAGAACAACCATCTTTTGTCGTGTAACACCATCACAGAAAGCTCGGATTCTCTCTCTCTTTCTCTTTTCTTTCCTTTGTAAGCCTTCCTGTCCCATATACTAGGTGGCCTTGGTGGATGTTTTTCATAATTTCATCTCTCTCTCTCTCTCTCATTCTCACAGACATGCACTTACACATAGGGAAAGAGGCAAGTGAATGTGTCTACATGCATCCTTCAATCACAATGTTTACTTTACAGCTGAGGGTAAGAGTTGGATGATATGGAAGAATTGTTCCAAAAGTTTAGCACATGGTCTTACAGACTATTTATTTTATGATGTCATTTCTATTGTCTTCATATGGATGGATGCTCTCTCTCTATCTCTATCTCTCAAGTAAAAATATTTAGGAAATGGATAGAGAGAATCACCAAGCAACTGGGATCTTTCGGAGGAGAAATTAAAATGAATGGAAGATGTGCAAAGCTGATGAAATCTATCTAGCCTAGTCTAGTGAGTTGCAAACCCAAATGTGTGCAAAAGGCAGGGAGGCTTTCCAACAGTTTCCCAATGAGTTGCTGGTTCAGTAAGGAGAATAAAGAAGCCAGAAAAAACTTATAAGCTAAACCCAAATTATGGTCCAATGGACAAGATAGATGAGGTTGATCTTCATCTTATGGTTGCATTCTTTTTCTATCTAAACCTTATTTCATTTAATGTTGCACAATTTCCTTTGTTCAATGATTTCTATTATTTATCATTGATTCTTTTGCTGGTTGAATTAACTTTTAATAAATATGTTGTAAATTTGCCACATCTACCATTAGGGGCTTGAGCTGTACAATTTGGTGCCATGTAGGATTCTTTAGTTCGCATCATTAGAACATATTGTCTCAACCGAGACTATTTAATAAAGGAATTGATATAATAGAAGAAGCCCTTTTTGTTGGGAGGCCTTCGGACCATGGGCAACCACTCGATCACGGGCAACAGAGCATGAAGCTCATTGACCAATCTCAATTAAAAACTCTCCATCATAGCATAAATATGATGAATAATAAGATATACTCTGTATGACTTATATTGGAAAGACCTGGTAGAATTGAACTCATGGAGCTCTTGGTTAATCTTCTCGGCTAAGTACTGGGGAAAGTTTAACTTAGTAAACATTTGGCTGCCAGGAAGACAAATAGCAGTTATGAGACGAATTCATTGAATTGAAAGATAGGTATATTTAAGGTATTTAAAAAAAAATAAAAATTCACGGCCGTCGCTTAAGCGACATATCTATCTATCGTTTATGCGACGCTTAAGCGACGGCTCTGGCTGTTGTTTATGCGACGCTTCGTCTTGATATCTGTCCCATAAGCGACGGCTCTCTATGTCATTTTTGTGATGCTTTTTCTTCATATCCGTCGCTTAAGTGACAACTCTTTATGTCGTTTTTGCGATGATTTTTCTTGATATCCGTCCCATAAGCGACGGCTCGCTATGTCGTTTTTGCGATGCATTTTCTTCATATCTGTCACTTAAGTGATAGATCTATTTGTCATTTATGTGACGCTTACTCTCTAGAGCCATGGTTTAAGCGACGGTTATACCTGTCGCTTATCCGACGGTTTACATTTAACCGATAGTTAGTTAAGTGTCGCTTAACCGACGGTTACTTAAGTGTTGGATAACCGACGACAAGTTTTCGACGCTTAAGAAAAAATCAAAGTGTTGTACATGCGACAGGAAAGTGTCGAAAATCCGACATGACAGCCGTCGGATTTTTGGTCGAAATGTAGTAGTGATATCTAAACTTTCAAATGGATTGATAGAGTGGAAAAAAGGATCCATAGTATGTAGATGATGACTCACCTAGTCAACTGCTGTGACCAAGTCCCGAGAAGGTAAGCATGAAAATAGAGGCTGCTTCTCAGTAGCAATTGAACGCAACGGACATGAGGCCACATAGCTCACCTGTAGAGGGGTAGTCTCTATAGAAACACTGGGAATAAATAGAGGAGAGACCTGGTCTCTAGTTTGGTTAGGAAATGGATCAAGAAAATCTAATTGATCAATAGTGACAATTTATTTGCCATGATTAAAGTACATCACATGAAAAAATGTTGACACCACAGCTTGTATGGCATAGGCATAATCACATCCAAGGATCATATTGAAGTCCAAGGGGTCTTCTATTACCATGAATTCAACTAAGATGGTCTTCCCACCCAAAGTAATAGGTGTTTGAGAAAGAATTCCCAAGGCTATACAAGTTCTTCTATCAAATGCCAATAATTGACTAGTAGTCGACACAAGGCTGGGAGATCCCATGCCTCACCAAGAATGAGCAGACAAAATACTAACTGAGGCTCCTTCATCAACAATACAATGAGCAATTATGTATGTTTCAACTTTGACCTTTATCTGGAAAGGTGCATCGGAAGGAAGGCGCGGCTCAACCAGGCTATCCCAATCAAAGGAAGCAATTCGAGAGGTTGGTGGGGGTTGATCTGAAACAAATTCAGTGCCCCCTTGTTCAGTAAGTGTTGAACTGGCAGTGAAGAAAATGTGACTAGAAGACACTTTAATCTCTAAAGGAAGAGTGGGATTGATCGATAATGGAACCGATTCAACTGCTTCGATAAATTCACTCTCTAAAGGGAGAGTGGGATTGACCAAAGATGACATTGGTTCAATCACATCAGGATCACTCTCTGAAAGAAGAGTGGGATCGACCAAATATGAGATTGGTTCAACCACTTGATCGACCAAAGGTTGAGTAGGTTGTTGAGAAACTATAGGTTGTTCATGAGAAGGAAAATATTCATTCTTGGACCACACTCTTCGTACCTCTATGATAGCACGGCACTGGTGAGTAAGATGATCTCCCTCGCATAGCTTACAAGGGAACTTAATTTTGCACTTCAAATGACCAGTTTTCTCAATGATGTCAATATGACTAGCAGTGGCTGACTGTTTTCTCTCAATATGACCTACAGAGGATGAGAGTTTTCCCCCAGCATGAAAACCAAAGGCCAGGTGACTGGGTCCAACCTGACTAAGAGAGGTTGGTTGTTGAAAATCTTCAGAATGTTAAAAAATGGGATGACCATGAAACCAAACTCTTTGCACCTCCATGATAGAAGGGAATTTATAAGTAAGGTGTTCTCCACCACAAAGATTACAAGGAAACTTGGGATTTTGTTTTGAATGGGTAGTCTTTTCAACAGTGTCAACATGAATCGCAGTGGTTGACGAATTGTCTTCAGCATGAACCACAAAGGCTGAGAGACTACCCCCAACATGACTTGCAGAGGTTGAGAGACTAGGTCCAACATGACCTACAGAGGTTGGAAGGGCACCACCAGCATGAACAACAGAGGCTGAATGGTTAGGATCAATCTACTTTGTAGTATTTGAGTGTATTCCCCCAGCATGAACAACAGAGGCTGGGTGCATGGATCCAACATGAATTACAGAGGTTGGATGGGGAGGTTCAACTTGAACAATAGAGGTTGAACGAGTGCCTTTAGCACAACTTGTAGAGGATGAGTGACTAGATCCAACATGACCTGGAAAGGTTGGAAGGATCCCACCATCATGATCAACATATGCTGGATGGTGAAGATCAACTTGACTTGCAGAGGTTGAGTGCTTAGATCCAACATGACCTACAGAGGTTGGACAGGTGCCCCTGACATGAACTGCAGAGGTTGGGTGGTGAGGTTCAACTTGACTTGTAAAGGTTGAACGAGTGCCCCCTTTCTTATTTTCTTTCTTCCTATTCGTCCTTCTTTTACTCCTTTTAGACTGTCGGTTACTAGTATCAGTACTTTCACCGCATGAGGTAGAAGGAGGAGGAGAATCAACTACAGGTGAAGGGGAAGCAATGTTTTGATTCTCTTGATATAAGGAGCTTACTTGAGAAGCACCAAGAGCATTCGGGATAGTTGGAGTGGAAAACTACCACGCCAGTTGATTTCTAGTCAGTTATTGGCGTTTGATAGAAGAACTTGTATAGCCTTGGGAATTCTTGCTCAAACACCTATTAGTTTGGGTGGGAAGACCGTCTTAGTTGACTTCATGGTAATAGAAGACCCCTTGGACTTCAATATGATCCTTGGACATGATTATGTCTATGCCATGCAAGCTGTAGTGCCAACATTTTTTCATGTGATGTACTTTAATCATGGAAAAGAAATTGTCACTATCAATCAGTTTGATTTTCTTGATCCATCTCTTAGACAAAACTAGAGACCAAGTCTTTCCTTTATTGATTCCCAGTGTTTCTATAGACACTATCCTGCCACAGGTGAGCTATGTGGCCTCGTGTCCTTTGCATTTAATTTCTACTGAGAAGAAGCCTCTGTTTTCATGCTTACCTTCTTGTGACTTCATCCCAGTAGTTGACCAGGTGAGTCATCCTCTACAGAATATGGAGCCTTCTCTCCACTCTGTCAATCCATTTGAAATTTTAGATATGTGTCCTACCTTGGATGAACTCCTTCCTTCGGATGAAGTCTTCTTAGAGTCTTTAATACAGTATGATCTTCTTTTGGATGTTGGTTCAGTTGTGACTAAGTATAACCTTGATTTTCCTAGTAAGCCTAACCTTTCTTCTTATGTTGATCTTGTTGAGTCTTTTGACTTTTCCTTTGAACAACAAGTCAGTGATCCTGATGAGTTTGATTTTTTGTATGAATTTTTTAACTCCTGTGATACTGAGTTTGTTCCTATAGACTCTATATCCCTTGTTGATTTTTTCTCTCCTTCTGATGTTGATCTTACTGATTATAAACCCTTGAGCCTTGGTGCTATAGAATCTTCTTCAGTTGATTCTACCTTGACTTTATCTTTTGTAGAAGATAGCAAAGTCACATGTGTTTCTACCAAAGTGACTCGCATCGAATCATTTCTTCTGAATATGATCCTGATGTTGTTGTTTCTTGGATATAGGATTTGTAGTTGGATTCACAATGGTTTACTGGCCTCACCTTGTTGTTCAATTTTTAACTACATTTGCATGTTTTCTGCTCACACTTATGAGCCTGATGTCGGTTTCCATGCTTTTAGCTCGTTGTCTAAGCCCTCATCTTTGTTCTCATCGTCGCTAAGCCTTGTATCATTTTTCCTTTGCAACTTGACACCTTTTTACCCTGAGGATACGTTCCCTGAGTGTCCTTATCTTGCTCACTTTCCTTGCATTACGCATAGGCTTCTTCCTCATGCTTGGAACTAGTTTTGGTTTCCTATGACACTCATCTCCTTGCATTTAGAGCATTATTTCTACTCTCCTTTGAGCTCATTAAAAATAGTAAGGAGGCGACGAGTTGACTTTTTTGGACTCATTAAAACTTGATGAGAAATATTTTGAGTTTCTTTAGGCCCAAGTCTGACTCCTCAAAATAGACTTGACTACCAAGTAAACTTGTCCATTCACGCTCGTTAAGAATATGTGAATGGGCATCCACATTGGTGGTAGGTTATCTCTTTCTCGGACCATGTCGAATAATACAAGAAAGGAACACTCTCTTTTCTTCGTGATTGAGAAGAGTATTCTCAGGCATAGGTTTATCGCTTTTCCAGACCTGAGGGACTAAACTTACAGAAAAGGAACCCTTGGTATGAGCTTAGTTTTCTCTTTTTCGTGCTCTGGACCAAAACATGAAAAGGATTTCGAGTGTGCTTTATGTATTTTTCATGCTCCTTAAACACTATGTCTCAGCAAAATATCAAGTTTATTGTTGTAAGCCCCATTTCTCATAATCAAATGGATCAAATGGCTATGATCGATCATTGAGTATGGATCCACCTTGTTCATTTGTAGCCAGGACTCCTTTAGATTTGATGTGACAATTTTTTCTAGCGATCAGTTTTTTCTGACATTTATCTCTCTTTCAGTTCTGTTGTAAAGGAAAGTATCCTATGGCTAGGTTTTAAGAATCCATCAACATACTGGGGTTGAAATTTGGATGCAAATGGTTCTGCAAGTAAATACAAGCAAGTTTCAGAGATTAGAATGGTTCATACCTTAGCCAAATGAAGGTTGATCCAAGTAACCCTTCAATCCTCTTCTTGCTCCTCTTGCTGCTCGAGACTTGCAAAACAAGTTATACCTTCCTCAAACCAATATGACCACATATAAATAAATGGTAATCAAATAAACATGAGATAATAATCTGATTAACGTCAAAATATGATCATAAACTAAGATTCAATCACACATTGAACAATGATTTGGGAAGAAGAAGGACATCACATCTTTATTAATCTTGAAAACAAGTACAAGTATACCTTCTCTTCAAGTTCAGCACCTCACGAAACCTTGATCTGGTTCTGCTGCTTCTCTTCTCCAAGGAACTCATCCTCCAAGCTCTGCAACACAAGGAGAATGTTTCTAGGGAAAAGGTGTGGGCAAAGAGAGCTCCAAATCGTCCAGCATAACAATGCAAAGATTCAAGTCTCCTCTCATGGAGCTCCTTACTTCTATTTATATGCTTAAGGAAGATTTAGGGGAAAAGACAAAGTAGTTACAACTGAAGGAGTCAGTTGCATAACTACCCAAACTACCCAAAATTCAAAATTTGTATTTTTTGACATTTTTAAGAGGCGTACGCGGGTTGCAAAAACAACAGTTTCATACATGATGAGTACACGTGGGTTGCAATGCAAAAAAGCCGCATATTTAAGGCATACGTGACTATTATATATAACAACTCGTGTACACACAAAAAACTCATTTTTAGGGTATTTCTGGGCATTTTCAGAATTTAGTGTCTTATGGAAAGTTTTAGCTAATAGAAATATATTTCCAATAGTGTAGAGATCAAGTCCAACGGAGTTACAAAACTGAATATATGGTTCCTCCAAGTTAGGTGTTTTTACAGTGACTTTCATGAAGTGTCGACATGCGACAAAAACATAGGAAAGTGGTCACAGGTAGAGATGTGTCATTTTGAGCTATAACATAGGCTAACAAAAAAATAACTACATATAAATCAACTAAACTTTAATTCATAATTGAAGCAATTCATCATTTCATCTTTTCAAACAAGAGATATTACATTTTCTTATATCATATAAGGGAATAAATGATATCAATACATTGTTTATTTACAGTTCCCGAATCTATTTTCCAAAACTAGGAACATGAACAAACCTAATCACTCTTAAATAGTAACAATAAAAGATCCAAATTTATCAAAAATCCTGAAGGATATCTTATGAATTTTGAGCTCTTTGATGATTAAAAACCATAAATTGAGCATATATATATATCCATGAAAAATACATTAGAAAAGAATAAACTACTATATTTCATAAATATATTCTAAATAATCGATAGAATGCAATTAAAATGTAGAGTAGTTTCTCATTGAGTACATCAAAGAATCAACTTACTAAACTTGATTTAGTTTCCATTGAGAATAGAATTTAGTAGTCATGAATTCAAAGAAATTCCTATATTTATCTAGTTCTTTGCATGGTGCCAGGATTCTCATTTTTTCTCTACTCTTTGGATCAATTTATCTGTTGCATTAGATTCTGTATGTGATACAAGCGTTTATGCTTGTTTTGTTTCTTGGCTACCCTTCCCCTAAGCAGTTCCCTTGTAATTATATATAATCTTCTCCGCATGGCCTTTTCTTTGGCCTCCATAACACTGATGTGAAATATACATAAACAAAATTCTTTGTTTTTTTATTTCCACTATTACACATAAGAACTATATCCTTGAAAGAATAATTCATTGCTTTGTATAACATTCTTTAGTTAACAAATTTCTAACTGTAATTATGAAAAATTCTGTAAGAGTTTTTTAGTAGCAAGGTAGACTTCCCCTTTTCACTCTGGTATGATAGGTGATTACAAGGGTCTCAAAATAAAACATAATACACGTAAAATAAAACTCGTATTCATGCACTCATAAAGCTTTGTTTGAGTAATTTTAATTATTCCATAATATACGTACTAATGCATTTCAATTATCTTATACATGTTAACTTTCCCCATTGGTTTGGATCCTATAAAAATCTTCTATAGTTTTAAAATTACCCTTATCCAATGTTTTGGCCCTATCAAACCCAAATTCTGCCAACCCACATTTGTATGGTTTGAAAGGTTGTACCATAAATTCCTATTTTGAATGTGTTTGGTAGATTAATTAACTTACTATAATATACATGGAAACATTACCCTTTATTTATTTGAAACCATGGTTTTGTAAAAGTGCCAAAACCGAGAACACATGGAGGAAAAGGTGAGGTGTCTCTAAATGCTTTTCAAATGTTTTTAAAGAGGGTTATGACAACAGTGTGAACTCCATGTATTGGATTGACCTTTGGGCTTTGTGAAAAGGCTCTTCCTTAAAGAACTTTAAACCTGTCAAAATGAATCCTATTCACTACGATGGTACCTTTCTTAAGCCCAACACCTTGGCGAAGGATTTAGGGTTTGCACTAGTTTATTGCATCGAGAGGCGCTCTACGACCCAGTATGAGGGAGACCTTGTAACGTTTGTTACTACAAAAATAATACAAAATAAAAGTTTTAATTATCTACAAAAATAAATGTCGGCCACAAAACAACCTAACACGGGGATATGTTTTAATGTTCATACCTAAAAAAAAATAAAGAATTAAATATTTATTTATCCGTAAAAAAACACAATATGGGGCAGATGTTGTAATGTTCCTACCTAAACAAATAATAAAAAATAAAAAACTGAATTATCCGCAAAGCAAATGTTCGCCTTGCACATGGTTTTGCACATGGTTTTAAAACCATGTGTAAGGGATCCTAAATAACCTATGGTTTTATTGTGCATGGTTTAGGAGGGCCTTGCAAATGGTTTAAAACCATGTGCAAGGCCCTCTAAACGACCCATGGTTTTATTGTACATGGTTTAGGAGGGACTTGCAAATGGTTTTAATACCATGTGTCCTAAACAACCCATGGTTTTAGGAGGGCCTTGCACATGGTTTTAAAACCTTGTATGGGGGATATGTTGTAATGTTTGTTCCTAACAAAATAAAAATCATGAAAATTATTATATGTCAGCCATAAATTATATTAAATATTATTAATTAAAATATTATATGTCCACAATAAATAAAAAGATGTTTCTATTAGTTTGAATAAAATCAATGGCTATATATAGGACACACCAAAGCAGATAGAGGTTTTCACCTCCAATGGTTTGATCCCTCTCGGCACTTGATAGAGCCTAGGATTTGGATCTATGCCAGCAAGATCTTGTTTTGATGTTTTTGGGTCTCGGCCTTATGAGTTTGTGCAAAATATGGTGCATTTGAGAGTGGTAACATCCTTAAAAACTTTACCACTTTAGTTCTTCATCACATGAGTAAGAGGTTCAATAAAACCACACATGACTTGGGTTCAAGACTCCACTTGTAACAAGCGACACAACTCATTTCAGAAACCTCTCGGCTTCTTTATTTACTGGTAATACTTCTCAAGTGCTTCCTACATTTTTCTTTACGGTTAAATAATTATATTTGAACTTTATTATTTTGAATCCCACTTAACTAATATTTGTTTTGACACGTAACCACAGGGTATCCCACTTAACTAATGTTGTGGTCTAACTTTTAACTGTAGGGATTTAGGTTTGGTATACTCGTAAGAGGTAAACAATTTGAACATGTAAACGCGTAAGTTTAGAGTCATCCTAGATCATACCACATTAGCATACAAGGAAATATACCCAAATGAGTTCACGGCTGTAGACTTTCATTAACCCTATGCTTATGTTTTAATTAAAGGAGAACATGGAATTGCTATGATATGACTTAGTTATTTTATGATTTATAGTGACATGTCTATAAGTAGCATCGTAGTTTTACAATAAATTTCTTTGAAATGTTGGGGTTAATAAAATAAGCAGCAGGCTATTGTGGTGGGCATAAAACTTCTAATAGTGACTAGTAAGAGTCGACCCCATATCTGTAGATTTTAAAGATATTAGTCTTGTATAGATAAACCAAAATAATTTCATATCTGAAGAGAATAATGTTAGAGTGAAGCTAAAATCCCAAAATATGTAAAAATTCCTTCACTTGGCTATGGGAAATTAATATTGTGGACCACGTGGAGGTAACTTAATATGAATACAATAAAAGTAAATTTTTAGGGTATTTTTGGGCATTTTCATACTTTGGTGTCTTCTGGAAAGTTTTAGCTAACAGAAATATATTTCCAATGGTGTAGAGACAAGGTCAAACAAAGTTACAAAGCTCAAGATATCGGTACTCCAAGTTAGGTATTTTTTCAGTGACTTTCATGAAGTGTCGACATGCGACGAAAACATAGGAAAGTGGTCATAGCCAGAGATGTGTCATTTTGAGCTATAACAGCCTACATTTTCTAGGATTGTCATAGTTTAGATGTTTAATTTTCATTGAAAAATATTTGAATGAATGGGTACTTGAATTGATTTCAAGATGATAAGAATATGCCTTTTCAAAAATAATTCACAACTTTTTAAAAATTAAGTTTAGTTATTTAAAAATAAACAAAATACTAATTTGAAACATACAATTTTATGTCCTGTTTACAAATGAACATAAAATTGGTTAATCAAATAATTGGAAACATATTTTCCTATGATATTCCATGTATTTACAGATGAATAGAATATTGGTTCAATCAAAGTTGATTCTAAATATATAATTTCATACCAAGAAGGAATCCTATTTCATATACCAAAACTTCACACCAATGGCCATTGGTTGAGTAATGGATATCTTCACATAGTACAACCAAGAGGGAAAATAATTGTAAATAAATGATGGCCACCCATCAATCTCATAGGTGATATCAATGGGAATTGATTATGCAGTCGATAAGTTTAATTGATTAGCACTTAAATATCCATGTTATAAACACACAAATTCAAGGGTATATTATATTATGGAATGGTGGTTGCATGAATTATCTTAAGGTTATATTTAAGAGGATTATGGGTTAGTAGTTATGCTTCATAGAGGGTATTGTTTATAGGGGTTATAAAAATCATATGTGTTGGGGTATATATGTTTAATAAGGAGTAAAGGTTATGTGTTAATGGTTATAATGCTTAAGGACTAAAATATCTATAGGTATTATAGTTTCTACAGTGATAAATTTTATCTATATAAATGGATAATACTTAAAAGGATGGAGGAATTAAGTTTTAAATATTATGTACTGAATTTAAAAATAAATATATTGATAATCATAGGAAAATGCTAATGAAAAGTAAAAGTGTACATACCCCTTCACCTCGTCACCAACCAATGTATATAAGCATACCACAAGGCTCATTTTAATAACCATTCTATAAATTAATCATTTTTCAATATATTCTTATAAATTGCAAAAATATTCTATTAACTAAATAGTAGAAATAAGGGTTGTTACTTACATTGGTATCAAAGTCATTGATTTGATTAGATTTTGTGGGTTCTTCAATCTACCAATATTTACACCACAAAACCATCAAATTCATGTTTACTGTGTTGTAAGCTGTTGTGACCATAAATTGATTTTTGTGCAATTATTAGTTTTGTCTTATAGTATATTTATCTATATCATGAAACTAAAAGGACTAGTGCTAAATCAAAGACAATGTGAGAAGATATAATCACCATAACTACCTTACATCACACATCCGCTTGTCATCATAATGAGTATGTGTTATGTGCCAAACATAATTCTAACAAAATATTTTACCTATTAGTTTGCTAAGGTTTGTGGTGGGTTGGACATGAACAAATTTCAGTGCAGTGTTCCTAATGTCTCATAGTGCTTATATAGGAATTGCAATGGATTTACGAGTGTGCTAAATTCTAGTCTCAATTGAAATTTCATAGAGTTTAATAAGTTGTTTATTTGATGCAATTAGTGAGAAAATGGCATACTTTTTAATTGCATTCTATTATATTATTGTGATTTATTTCAGTAGTATGATAGTTGACCTTTTGTTGCAGTATATGTTTTCGTGGGTATATCTACTCATCTTATGATTTTTTAATCCAAGAACTCAGTGTTATGGAGGCCAAAGAATAGGACATGCGAAGAATATTATATATAATTCCAATGGAACTACTTACAGTAAGGGTATCCAAGGAACCAACCAAGCATAAACACCCATATCACATACACAATATAAGGAACAAGATAAATGAATCGAAAGAGTAGAGAAAAAATGAGAATACTTGCAGTATGAAAAGGAAAAGTAGATATATATAGGACTTGCTTTAAATTCATCAGAACTAACTTTTATTCTCAACAGAAAGTAAATAAAGTTTAATAAGAGGATTGTTTGATGTACTTAATGAGAAAATAGTGTACATTTTAATTGCATTCTATTGATTATTTAGAATATATTTATGCAATATAGTTGTTTATGCTTTTCTAATATATTTTTGGTGGATATATATATATGTGTGTGTGTGTGTGTGTGTGTGTGTGTGTGTGTGTGTGTGCTCAATTTATGAATTTTTATCATTAAAGAGCGCAAAATTCATAAGATATTGTTCAAGAAGGATTTTTGATATATTTACATGTTTTATTGTTACTATTTAAGAGTGATTAGGGTTCTTCTTGTTCCTATTTTTCGAAAATAGATTTGGGCATTGTAAATAAACAATGTATTGGTATCATTGATTCCCTGATATGATATATAAAAATTTAATATCTCATTTTTCAAAAGATGAAATGATGAATTGCTACAATTATGAACTAAACTTTAGTTGATTTATATGTAGTTATTTTGTTGTTAGTCTACATTTTGTGGGATTTCCATAATTTAGATGTATAATTGTCATTTAAAAATATTTGAATGAATGAGTACTTGAATTGATTTCAAGATGATAAGAATATGTATTTTCAAAATTATTTTGTGACTTTTTAAAATTAACTTTAGTTATGTAAAAATAAACAAAATACTAGTTTGAAACATACAATTCTATGTCGTGTTTACAAATGAACATAACATCAGTTAATCAAAGAATTGGAAACATGTTGTCATATGATATGCCATGTATTTATAGATGAATAGAATATTGGTTGAATCAAAGTGGGTTTTAAATATATAGTTTTATACCAATAAGGAAGCCTATTTCTTATACCAAAATTTCATACCAATGGCCATTGGTTAATTAATGGATATCTTCGCATAGTACAAGCACCGTAGAAAATCCTTGTAAGTAAATGATGGACACCCATCAATATCATAGGTGATATAAATGGAAATTGGTTAAGCAAACGATAAGTTTAATTGATTAGGAATTACTTATCCATGTTATAAACAAACAAATTCAAGCGTATATTATATTTTGGAATGGTGGTTGCATGAATTATATTAAGGTTTTATTTAGAAGGATTTATATGGTTTATTAGTTATGGTTCATAGGGGGTATTAACCATAGGGGTTATAAAAATCATATGTGTGGGGGATTATATTTTTTATAAGGAGTACGAGTTATGTGTTAATGTTTATAGTGCTTAAGGAATAAAAGATCTATATGTACTAGAATTTCTGTACTGATAAATTTTATCAATATAAATCGATACGACTTAAAAGCATGGAGGCATTAAGGTTTAAATATTATGTACCAAATGTAAAAATAAATATAATGATAATGATAGGAATAGGATAATGAAAAGTAAAAGTGTACATAACACTTCACCTCATCAACAATCAATGTATATAAGTATACTGCAACGGTCAATGTAATAACCATTCTATAAATTAATTTTTGTTCAATATATTATTATACATTGCAAAAATATTCTATCAACTATAGTAGAAATATGGGTTGTTACTTACATTGGTATCAAATCCATTGATTTGACTAAATTTTGTGGGTTCTTCAATCTACCAATATTTACACCACAAAACCATCAAATTCATGTTTACTGTGATGTGAGTTGTTGCAACCATCAATTTAGTTTTGTGCAATTATTAGCTCTGTCGTATAGTATATTTATGTATATCATGAAACTAAAAGGACTAGTGTTGAATCAAAGACAATGTGAGAAGATATAGTCACCATAACTACCTTACATCACACATCCACTTGTCCTCATAATAAGTATGTGTTATGTGACAAACATAATTCTATCAAAATAGTTTACCTATTAGTTTTCTAAGGTTTGTGGTGGGTTTATCAAATTTAAGTGTAGTGTTCCTAATGTCTCCTAGTGATTATATAGGAATTGCAATGAATTTATGACCATGGTAAATTCTAGTCTCAATTGAAATTGCATAGAGTTAAAAAAAAATCTATTTGATGCATTTAATGAGAAAATGGTGTACCTTTTAATTGGATTCTACTATATTATTGTGATTTATTTCTGTAGTATGATAGTTGACCTTTTGTCATAGTATATATTTTTGTGGGTATATATACTCATCTTATGATTTTTTAATACATGAACTTAGTGTTATGGAGGCCAAAGTACATTCCATGCGAAGAAGATTATATATAATTACAAGGGAACTACTTATGGGAAGGGTATCCAAGCAACAAAACAAGCGTAAATGTGTGTATCACATACAGAATCTAATGGACAAGATAAGTCAATCCAAAGAGTAGAGAAAAAATGAGAATCCAAGCACTATGCAAAGGAAAACTAGATATATATAGGACTTGCTTTGAATTCATGACTACTAACTTTTATTCTCAATGGAAATTAAATCAAGTTTAGTAATTTGATTCTTTGATGTACTCAATGAGAAAGTATTGCACATTTTAATTGCATTCTATCAATTATTTAGAATATATTTATGCAATATAGTAGTTTATTCTCTTCTAATGTATTTTTTGTGGATATATATATATATATATATATATATATATATATATATATACTCAATTTATAATTTTTTTATAATCAAAGAGCTCAAAATTCATAAGATATCCTTCGAGAAGGATTTTTGATAAATTTCCATGATTTATTGTTACTATTTAAGAGTAATTAGGGTTGTTCTTGTTCCTAGTTTTCGAAAATAGATTTGGGAATTGTAAATAAACAATGTATCGATATCATTTTTTCCCTGATATGATATGCAAATGTAATATCTCATGTTTCAAAAGAAGAAATGATGAATTGATTCAATTTTAAATTAAACTTTAATTGATTAATATGTAATTATTTTATTGTTAGTCTACATTTTGTTGGATTCTCATAGTTTAGATGTTTAATTGTCATTGAAAAATATTTGAATGAATGAGTACTTGAATTGAATTCAAGATGATAGGAATATGGATTTTCAAAATTAATTTACGACTTGTTAAAATAAACTTTAGTTATGTGAAAATTAACTTTGGTTATGTAAAAATGAACAAAATACTAGTTTGAAACATATAATTCTATGTCGTGTTTACAAATGAACATAACATTGGTTAATCAAAGAATTGGAAACATATTTTCCTATGCTATGCCATCTATTTACGGATGAATAGAATATTGCTTGAATCAAAGTTGATATTAAATATATAATTTCATACCAAAAAGGAATCCTATTTCATATACCAAAATTTCATACCAATGGCCATTGGTTAGGTAATCCATACCTTCATATAGTACAAGAACCAGGGAAAATCATTGTAAGTAAATGATAGCCACCCATCAATCTCATATATTACATCAATGGAAATTGGTTAAGCAGACGATAAGTTTAATTGATTAGGACTTACATATCCATGTTATAAATAAACAAATTAAAAAAACAACTTCCTAATATGACACTGGTATAGTTTTACCAAATAAAAACAGCCTCCTATTTTTTATAGATATTGTTTGACCAAATCACACATATATGGTATTACACCATACATGTTTTGTATGTTGTAATATCATTTGAATAATTTCTAAAAGGTAACACTTAAAGTGTGGTTCAATTTTTTTCATGTAAACAACTTCATAAGTGCAATTGCTAAAACAAATTCTTGATTTTATGAAGATAGTTTCAACAAATAAAATATATCACAATTTTACGCCTCTCCCTGAACCTCCTCACTCCACCTCCTACCTCCTCCTCCTCCTACATGCCCTCATACCTTTTTCTTCCTCGCTCCCTTCTTCTACCCCGTCCCTTCTCCTCCTTTTCTTGAACCTCCTCCCTCACTTCTCCTTCTCCTTCCCCTCCCCCTCCTCCCTCTCATTGTCCTCCTATGCCCCCTTCTTTCCTCCTCCTCCTCCCCCTCCTCACTCTCTCCTCCACCCCCTCCTCTCTCTCTTTCCTCCACTCTACCTCTACCTCATCGTCATCATCCTCCTCCTCCTCCTATCTCTCTCCTCCACCTTGTCACTCCTTCCTCTTTCCTCCACTCCTCCTCTCTCCCATGTCCTACCTCCTCCTCTTCCCTCCCCACTCCTCCTCCTCCTACTCACTTCCTCTCCCCTCCACCATCGCTTTGCCTCCTCCTACTCTCTCCTCCACCCTCCCTCCTCTCTCTTTCCTACACCCCCTCCATCCTCTCTCTTTCCTACACACCCTCCCTCCCTTATCCTCCTCCCCCTCCTCCCTGTCTCCCTAGTCCAACCTCCTCCTCTCTCCCTCATCGTCCCTCCTCCTTTATCCTTCCCCCCTCCCATTCTCCTTTCCTACTCCTCCTTCTCCTCCATGCCCCACTCCTTTCTTCATCCTCTTCCTCCACCCCTCTCCCTTTTGCTCTACATCCTTCTCCTCCTCCTCTCTCCCTCCTCCCTACCCCACTCCTTCCTTCCTCGTATTCTTCCACCCCTCTCCCTTCCACTCCTCCTACTCCTCTTCCTCCATCCCTCTCCCTTCCACACCACCTCATCCACGTCCTCCACCCTTCTCCCTTACACTCCTCCTCGTCCTCCACCCATCTCCCTTCTAATCCACCTCATCTCATCCTACACCACTCTCCCTTGCACTCCTCCTCTTCCTCCACCCCTCTCCCTTCCACACCTCCTCCTCTTTTTCTATGCCTCTCCTCCTCCTCCA
Organism: Pseudotsuga menziesii; assembly: GCA_001517045.1. Lineage (NCBI taxonomy): Eukaryota > Viridiplantae > Streptophyta > Pinopsida > Pinales > Pinaceae > Pseudotsuga > Pseudotsuga menziesii. The sequence goes on from LPNX010535602.1 coordinate 322,276, forward strand.
CCTCCTCCTCTCTCCAAATCCCTCCCTCCTCCATCTCTCCTCCACCCTCTCTCCTCCTCTTGTCTCCCACACCATACCTCCACCTCCACCTCCTCCTCTCTCTCATTCCCTCTCTCCTCTTCTCTCTCTCCCTCGCTCCTCCTCCTCCTCCCACTCCCTCCATTGTATCCCCTCTCATCTCCACCCTCCCTCTTCCTCATCCTCTTCCTCTCTTCCTCACCTTCCCTCCTCTTCTCTCCCTCCTCCATCCATCCTACTCTCTCCCTCCCACCTTCTCATTCCCTCCTCCTCCCTCTCCTACTCCTTCCTTCCTCTTATTATTCCACCCCTCTCCCTTTCATCCCTCTTCCTCCACCCCTATCCCTTCCACTCTACCTCATCCTTGTCCTCCACCCCTCTCTCTTGCACTCCTCCTTGTCCTCCACCCATCTCCCTTGAACTCCTCCTCTTCCTCCACCCCTCTCCCTTCAAATCCCCCTCCTATTTGTCCACCCCTCTCCCTTTCTCCTCTTCCTCCTCCTCCCTCTCTCTCCACTCTTCCTCCTCCTCCTCCTTGTCCTCCACCTCCCCATACTCCTCTCTCGAACTCCCTCTCTCCTCCCTCTCTATTCCACCCTCTCTCCTCCTCCTCTCTCCCACACCCTACCTCTACCTCGTCCTCCTCTTCTCTCTCATTCCATCCCTCCTCTACTCTCTCTCCATCAATCCAATTCATCCTCCCACTCCCTTCATTCTCTCCTCTCTCATCGCCACCCTCCCTTTTCCTCCTCCTCCTCCTCTCTTCCTCACCCTCCCTCCTCTTCTCTCCCTCCTCCCTTCCATCCTCCTCTCCCCCTCCTCCTCCTCTCTCCCATGCCCTCCCTCCACCATACATCCTCCTCCTCCTCTCTCCCATTCCCTCCATGCTCCCCTCTCCCTCCCTCGATCCTCCTCCTCCTCTTCCCTCCCTTCTCCCTCTCTTCTCCACCCTCCCTTCACCTCCTCCTCCTCCCTCCTCCCTCTCTCGCTCCTCCCAAGCCCACTCTCTCCCCAACCCTCCCTCCTCCTCTCTACCACCTCCCTATACTCCTGCACCCTCCCTCCACCTCTCTCTCTTGCCCTCTCTCCTCTCTTCCTCTTTCACCCCCACCTTC
>LPNX010535602.1:323852-354382 GCA_001517045.1 Pseudotsuga menziesii
TCCCCTCCTCCTACTCCTCATCTTCCTCCCCCTCCCCCTAATATTCCTCCTCCCCGTCTACTTCACCTCCTCCTACTATTCCTACTATCCCCCCTCCTATTCTTCCTCTTGCTCTTCTTCTCATACACAATATAAAATGACAAAAAAAAGACCATATTCATACTTTGTTATGTGGTTTATTAGTTAGTAATCCATTAAGAAATAAATTTTGAATATCCATCATTACTAAAAAAACTTATACATTTTGTTTGGAAAAACATATAATCTATAGATTTAAAAAATATTTCTCCATTATTTATATATTTAAACATTATTGATAAAAAACATATAACTATAATACCAATATAGTCAATAAAAAAATTGGAATGAATAGGAATGTATCACATATGATGTTGTATTTTCATCTTATGGCTGTAGGATTAAACATTCAAATTATTATTGTAGTCTTTAAACTAATTAGCACCCAAAAATAATTAAGGCTTTTGACATATTTTACAAGCCAATAAAAAATAAAAAATTTATTTTTTAAATATAATATATATACTTAAAAAATATTTATATATCTAAACATTATTAATAAAACATATAGCTATATTACCAGTATAGTCAATAACAAAATTGAAATGAATAGAGATGTAAGACATATGAAGTTGTATTTTCATCTTCATGTTTGTAGGAATTAAAAGCTCAACTTATTATTACAATATTTAAAATAATTAATACCCAAAAATAATTAAAACTTTTGACATACTTTACAAACTAATAAAAAATTTACAATTTATTTTTTTGACATACTTTACAAAGAATTAAAAAAAATACAAGCTTTTGGTCTACTCTCTTTTTTGAAATATTAAAAAAAAAAATACAATCTTTTGACATACACAAAATAATAAAAAATATATAAGAATTCCCTTAATGTAAAAGTACTCTCTTAATAGAGAAATATATTGATGCCTATTCTCTTGAAGAAAATTCATTAACTCATAGACCTATACCCATGAGCGGAAAATATTGCATTCTCCAAATGGCTTCCATTTCCATTTCTGTGAGCAACACTTATCTCTCCAATCCTTTTATATAAATTTCCATTATCACTATTCAAGAAACCTAGTTTTTTTACTGAAACAAACATTCATAAAACTGAGCTTTTATTGAAACAAACATCTCTTATTGAAAAAATGTTTAAAAAAAAATCGCTTTCTCATCATTGTATATAAAATTCTATATCAGGATTCATGAATTTGAGATTTTACTGAAACAAACACTTCTTATTGAACAATGAATCTCAAACAAGTGATAAAAAATTGTCTATGGTTGTTGCTATGTCTATAGCAATGCTAGGTATATAGACAAAATGACCATAGTATGTGAGAGTTTGTTTCTTGTTGCAGGATAGAATATATATATAATATTAAAATTGTATATTACAATTCATTTATATTAACCTAGACTAACCAACATAGCCTGCTACTACTTAATGAAAATATAGCAATATACTATATACTTCTTGTACTAGTCTATTAACTATATAATTAGAATTTCCTTTCAATTTATATGTTCATTATGGAGCTATTTTAATTAGAGTCCCAAATACAAAGTTCAAACAACATATACAACTGTGCTGATATATAAAAAGCAAGAAAAGGTTTTGTAAACTATGATGATGCATAAAAATTGAACCTACATTTGCAACCCACATAGAAAGTACCATTTAATGTAGAGAGGACATATCAGATGGAAAATATCATAAAGACCTATCAAAAGGTTGTAAAGTAAAATAGTAATACATATGGTACATGTGGGAGAAGAAATAAATATGTCTATAAAAAATGTATCCCATTCAGTAAAATATCACTGTGTAATATGGAAATATCACTTGATAATATCACTCTGAAAACGAAAATTATTAAAGTTCAACTAGGGTCTTTGCATTCTTGGCTATTGGATTGCCATTGATAATATATGATAATATATAAAAAGATTATAAACTGCCCCAATTTATGACTTATGACATGGCTTGGATATTTCTTTATATGAGTTCGTTTACTATGGTCCATCACACAACACCTCATAGAGTCATCTACCATTCAAACATTTAAAACCCTAGGATGTTAAAAAATACATTCCCACAACAAGAAACAGATGGTTGTGGTTATGGCCGTAATGGATAGTGGTTGTGGCCATGGACATGCTAGATGGTTGTGGTTATGGCTGTAATGGATAGTGGTTGTGGCCATGGACATGCTAGGTATGTATGCAGGTATATATAATGAGCATAGCAGAGTTGGCTGCTGCATGTGGCCTTGTGGAAACATGAAACAGAAAGGCTGTATTGCTGAAAGCAAAATGCACTATTGCTGAGAGGAAAGGCGAGGTTGATAGGCTACACTAGGGAAAAACTGTAAATGAATTTAGAAGGGTTTAAGACAGGCCAGAGCTTAGTATATCATCTTAGGCTTGTCAATGAATGCATACGTGAAAATGAAATAAATAAGTAAATTGTGAGATTAGATACTTTACCCTTGGCATGTATTTTGCATGTTTTCCTGCAGAGTTCTGATAAATTGATGATCGTTCAGCTGCGCTGACCTCAAAGGTCAAAACGAGTATATAGATTTGGACATTGCGGCAGCCTGCATGTATAACCCTTCTATGCCTAACAAATATGTATAATGATTGTAATTGATCAATGTAAACCCACCTGCACATTTCAAGAATTTAGAAAGTCAATATCTATATGAAAACAAATGCATGTATAATTATCCATTCTAACTATTAGCTTAGGTTTTCGGTAGAAATTGAGGACAATCTTAAAAGAAATGAATTAAGAATACTGCATTACTTGACAGCATTTACCTATGGCAGAGCAGAGCACACATTGCTGCTGCTGTTGAATGAAGGCATAGGTTTCTATCTCTGATGGGCAGACAGAGCTGCTGCTGTTGAATGAAGGCATAGGTTTCTATCTCTGATGGGCAGACAGAGCTGCTGCTGTTGAATGAAGGCATAGGTTTCTATCTCTGATGGGCAGACAGAGCTGCTGCTGTTGAATGAAGGCATAGGTTTCTATCTCTGATGGGCATGTGGGGCATCAGTCGAAACACTAAAACCATTGATCTGATCCATATAGAAAGCACGAAACTAAAGAAAACCATAAGCATTAATTGATAGCATTTACATATGGCAGAGCAGAGCAATCAAAACTTCTCTCATACTGCAGAGCAGAGATGAAAGTAGTGCTGTTGTTGAATTAATGCATATGTTTCTATCTCTGATAAGAATATGGGCCATCAAACGAAACAACATCAAAGAAAGCACGAAACGAAAGAAAACCCTAAACATCAATATAAACGAAATGAAAAGACGGCCAATCCAAATTTCCATGGCCATGGAAAGAGGAGAAGTTGCGGAAATGCCAGAAATCTGTAAATGAATTTATAAAGGGCCAGGCTAGGTCACAGCTTAGTATATCAGGCTTGTAAATGAATGAATACATGAAATTGAAAGAAATAAGCCAATGGTGAGACTAGACAACCTACGCTTGGTGTGCATTGCTGCAACTTGGATTCTTTTCTGCCCAACAAATATGGGCAATGATTGTAACTGATCAATGTAGCTGCACCTGCACATTTCAAGAATTTAGAGGTCAATATCTATCAAAAAATAATCCACATAAAATTATCCATTGTATTTATTAACTGATGTTTTCTTATGGTAGAAATTGAAGGCTATCTTAAGTGAATTGAATTAAAAATACTACATTACTTGATACCATTTACATATGGCAGAGCAGAGAAAACAGTGCTGCTGACATTGAATGAATGCACAGGTTTCTATCACTGATGGGAATATGGGGCATCAAACAAAACAATATAACCATTGATCCGATCCATCTAGAAAGCATGGAACGAATGAAAACAATAAACATCAATTTAAACGAAATGAAAAGACGGCCAATCCAAGACGGAAAGAGGAGAGGTTGGAAAAATACTAGAAATTGCAGAAGCGTAAATGCGAGGCCTTTGTATATAAAATTGAAAGAAATAAGCCAATGGCCATGGAAAGAGGAGAAGTTGCGGAAATGGCAGAAATTAAAGGCAATCTTAAGTGAATTGAATTAAAAATCGTCACTCTTATGGAAGAGCAGAGCAATCAAATTGTCTCTCATATGGCAGAGCAGAGAAGAGCAAACAATGCTGCTGCAGAATGCTTGAGGCTCTTGGTGTAGTAGATACTATACAATGCCAGAAATTGCAGAAGTTGCCGAAATGTCAGAAATTGCAGAATGATTGACGCTCTTGGTATGGTAGATACTATATGACAGAGAAGTTACGCCCTAAAGTAAAAAAGCATAAAACAATTCAATCCTTAAAAGCAAAAAAAGCTTAAAGTGAAAAAGCATAAAACAATTTAATTTAAGCTTTAACCGTAGATTAAGGAATTCAATCTCTAAAAAAACATAAAGCTTAAAGCGTAGAAAAGAAAACATAAAGCTAAAATAGAAAACCGTATACAGAAAAATGAAAACAATCTTATAAAAATCTATACATTATATATATTTGTGAAAATATTTAGTGTTAAATTGTAACTTTTCTTTTTAAGTGAGGTCTATGTAAATATTTTGGAATCTTTATTCAAATATTGAAATTTATATTATATATTTTGTTTTGATTTATTGAAATTTAGATTATACATTTTGTTAAAATACACCTTGTAAAATTATATTTTTTCCAGTGTAAAAAGTGTAATATCCTTTTTTTTCTACATTAAATGTTTTGTAAATTTGGAATATTTCAATGTACTCCTTTTTGGTGAGGAGCTCAAGGCCAAGGCCCCACTAGAAAAATATCTTGAAATTTATACAAGTTATCGTACTAAGTCGTAGACTTAGGAGAGTTAGGACGTCAATGCAGTTTAATGACAAGAAACAAAAAGAATAAAAAAAATAAAAATAAAATAAGCATAACCACTTAGAAGAAAAGACGAATGGTTATAGAACCATTACCTTGATGCCATGGTATCACGTACACTCTTGAGTAGGGAGTTTCTAAGGGTGAGTTTTGGGACCACACTTCGCGATAATTATGCTAACTAAGAGATGATAGCGATAGAATTTTAAGTACTTGTGACCTCGACTAAAAGGGGCAACAAACTAAGATCGATTTTGTTGAGGGATGATATGACACCATAGAAAGGAGGATATCGTCACGGGCTCACCCCCGATAAAGTTCAAGTGGTGATGTACCATTTACATGAACTAACACATGGTAACCTATTTCACTTTTACTAATGCCTTAGTTGACCTATGACACTATATGATATATATATATGCTTATATATAGAGAGATATATTTATAGCTACAACTATTCTTTTTAGTAACCCTAAAAGCATTATTGGATATATAATGTGTATCAAAGCAAAAGCATGAAAGGGTTGGGGTTCTTAATGAAGGAGTCTTGCTTCCTTTGGAAAACGTAGACTGCAATGAGCGAGAACTGTGGCAAACTGACAGAATGAAGGGATTTTCCGGAGATTATGACAGTGTCATTATTTTCGATAGGTCTTTCCTAAAACGGTCCCTCTGGAATAGCTATGCGTATCAGTAAACTTTATACGAGCAGTAAAAACATATTATTGGGGAAATCCATCCCACACTATAAGAAGGGAGAAAGATCTCTGCGGGGGAAGGAAAAAGAAAGGAGAAAGGGGGTGATCTGAGTTTTACTCTACGTTTTTCCAGAGGGGAAATCGTTCAACTAATGAGGGAAACATAGCCTCGGAAAATCTCCTTGGGAGTTACAGTGTCGTTGGATCTGGAACTTTTGATATACAGTTCGGTGGAGGGACATTTGACCAAGGCAAAGTTTGATGGAATGTGCTGCGATCAGGGAAATGCAATTAGGCATGCCCTTATGCACCCTCCGCCCTCCATGTAGGTTGCATACGATTTATATGACAGGTTTGGATCAGTTATGTTACCTGTCGATCCCTTTATGGAACTAGTTTATGGAAAACCTTATACGGATAGCGATGCTTGATCCCCTTTGAAAATATTTGTATTTTAGATAAGTATGCATGCGTTGAGGAGATCGGAAGTTAGGGTACTTAGATCTACCAATTTTCCATGATATTGACATCGATGGTTTCATAACCTAGGGTTTGATTTAGGAATAGGCCGATGTCTAGAATCGTTTGCGACTAAGTTGCTGGTTTTTGTATTGTATTTTATGTGTGATTGTCAAGCGTTGCCTTACACCAGCAACCTTACCTAGACTATGTTTTCTCCTTTCATGAAGTGTTGCGATTTTTTACCTCGCATGAACCTATATAAAACAGATATGTACCTTAAATTCCATGCAAAGAGTATAGTGTCAAACGATGACCTAGATGGAATGTATGTGAATGCGACTATGCATCTTCACGCTGCTGGTTTTGACCTGGTATATGTGTGGGTATTTCACTATAGCTCGAGCATCAACCCTAGATGTGATGGCCCAATAGATTTTAACCCAAGGATGCAATCCATCCACCACAGTTTGGATCCACTTTTAAACCTCAGTTGTTGGTCTTGTGTAGATCACCCTTGGACGCATGCTCCTCGCCCACAAATTGGAGCTGTGATTCACCTCCGGTTCCCTACTTAAAGTTTTTCAATTTTGGGTATATGTTGTCTTCTGCATGCGCTAGATATCACATACGTATCAAGCATGCCATGGAAATGGGTTTCAAATGTGTGATATAAGATTGGGTTTTAGATGATTGTATATGCCAAGTGATGACCCCTCCCCCCTGTTGTCTAATACATCAGTTTTTTATTAAAAGGCTATAGGCAGCAAAACGGCACAGATTATAATTTATCTGGAATTTCATACTTGTTTATGTAGATGAATTAGTTTGAACATAGACCCAACCTTGTCAATTTGGGTATGTCTAGATTAGGATGTAATCCTAAGCTTCTGTTAAAAGTGTTCATTTGAAGTCAGTATAATAGGAATAAAGGAATACTCTATGAGAAGGAGTCCTTGAAATGTAAACCAAATGATTGTATGGAAATAGAGTTGTTGAGGATTGTATGGAAACAGAGCTGTTGTAGATTGTAACCACCCCCTTTTGGGAAATATTTTACATGATACTAGATATTGGTCGAGGTAACCTGAGTTTGGGGCGAACCACGTACATTGGTGTCTTTTTATTATTGTGCCTAATGTTATTTTCCTTGCATTATGTTGTATATTTAAAATGGTTTAAATATTTTAAAAATTATCGTCAAGAATAGTGGGTTGGAGTCATAATGATCTTAGTTCACACTTTGGCAATTATTAAAAGCACTGTGATGAATAAAATGCTTGCAAGGTTATGAATAATACTGGAATGATGAGAACATTCAATAATCACAATTAAGATGCTAACACCAACAAAACTAACATGTTAAGGATTAGATATTTTGTAAGCTATGCGATGGGTTAGTTAAGAGTGTTCAGGGTATTATTTACTTTGAATTGTGTTTGACAATGGGTACCTTACGAAATGATATTTTAAGGCTGGACATAAGTATTTAAACTGAAAGTATTGCATGTACAACTTTAGGTCATGAAGTTTATGACTCTCATTATAACAATTGGAAAGAATAACATGTCATAGTTTTCAAGTTAAAGTTTCCAATGAAAGGCTAAGCCTACACACAGTTATAAATAAATTACATAAATGACTTTCCTTAGTTTATGGATGTACACAACTATGTGTGTAATTTAACAATGATGTAGGTATATCTTCAAGGCAAGATTGTGATGATATTTATGAAAGTAGCTATGGTTTAAGTACTTGTATTAGAAGGTTAAGGTTTCTTAGAGAAAATATTACTTTCATTTTTGTCTCAGAGTTGTTACATTCTCATTTTTGCTGGCATATTCATTAGAAGGTTATGTTGAGGAATTGGTTATTATTTTTCCCATTACCTTAACATGGTGGGATATTGTGATGAAATCTGTTACTAAACTCTCCTTGTATCCAAGAAAACTCGCTACGATGATTGTCAATTAAATAACGCGAGAGAAAAATTACCACATTTTTTTCACGTAATACATTGAGGTATATAGGTTATGTTACAAAAATAAACATTGTAGAATATCTTTATATAAATGGTGTCCATTGGTCAAAACAAAAGAAGATATAAAAGCAATTACTATGTTTATAAAAATCATCGCTAGGAAAAATGTAGAGTCATTGTTTCTATAAGCTATGCTAAAGATAAATGGTTAGCATTGTAATTTTGTTCATTTTTGTCCACATATTTTGACATGAGTGTAATTATCATTATACATCATTTCTATTTTTATTAGCTACATTTCTATTACCTACATTTGTAAATGTGGTTTGTTATTGTCATTAGCAATCATGGACTATTTATTGGCATTATCTATGTGTGAATGTCATAACCCTAGCCTAAATTTGTGATTAATTCCATGCTAAATTTCCATGTGCATGATTTTGTCTTTAACTACATCCACACCACATCCCTATGAGCATGAACTCATCATAGCATCTCTATTGTTCTTAAGGATGCATGAGATTTGGAAGAAATTAGATCAACCTCTGAAAAGAGTTTAATAACCAAAAGATATATTGTTTATAAAGTAAGATTCTTGAGTTCCTTTTATATCTAAGATAGTAGTATAAGTTCATTCAAATTGTTGGTGCTCTAGAATTACTTGAAAAATGCACCAGTAGCAATGTTATAGTTTTCAATGTGGTTGTGCTTTTGTATGTAGCTTCACCACTTCTCCAATACCCAGTGTGGTACTAGTCTCCACTACCCAGCACAGTATATCTCCATTAGGAAACTCCACGTTTCTTTCTCCAAGGGTGAATCTCCATGAAAGTTTCCATCGTTAGAGCTCACCATCATGTAAAGAAGAAATCATTCACCCATACACATTTAACCATTCAACTGAATGTCTTCATGCATTCAACAATTGCGATGTGAGTAATACATGAAGGAAAATTGTGGAGGAACCAAACCATTGCAATATGAAACAACATGCAATGGCTCATTATATGCAATATGATGGAGTATGGATGTTTAGCTCCAAACTAAAGAATTCAACTTATCATGAAAAGAGTCAACATTTGTTCACAACTTCGAACGTGAGACTACTCTAAGAAATATGCGCATGTGAATCCATAGAAAAACACTCCAGAGAACAAAAAGATAGAAAGTGGAGGAGGCAGCTTGGTTCTCATGTATTAGTGATTTGAATGGTAGTCTATGCCTAGATGTTTGGATTATGCCCATGTCACAAGAGTTTCAAGTGTATGTTGAGTACAATAAGGGTAGGGAACGCCATATTAAAAGCAGAGAATATGGTAGGTGGAAGTGTAGTCCATAAAGAAAACCATCTATACATGTAGGACAAAGGCTAGTGCATTCATTTACCAGGAAATATGTAGAGGATATGGAAGGTAATGGTAGAAATGCAGTACAAATGATATGAAAGAACCTTAACTCTCAAAAATAGCATAATAATATGGGTAGTATGAAATCATGGGCCATAATATTTACAATCGTTCTGGTATCAGTGTTGGGATTCCCAATATGGAACACAATCAAATTAACTAACATACACAAATGCACAATAGATAGATATGTGTTTATGAATACTTCTCATCAACACATGTACATATATATACAATGTATGTGACCCTTGGTTTCATAATCCAAGGTGTCTCTTGGATTGTTCCACATGCTTCTACATATTCACCTCACGTGAATATTAATACTACATATTATACAAAGACAATTAACCCCAACGTATTAATGTTTCCAACCCCAATGATGCCAATGGACTCTAAGGTATGAGCACAAACCAATAATGTGAAAAATGATTTGAAGTTGAGGACTCGGGAGGAGTGGAGTTCATTTAATTAGAACCCAATGTTTTTTTAGTCCTTATGTATTTGAGGTGGTTACGAGTGAGGATAAATACAATCAAGTTACACTAGCTTCTTGGTAAATCCTTATATAGTCACTTCCTCGGGTCATATGGATGATGTGAGATGGAAAATGGTTCTAATTTTTCCAATTATGATTTAGAATGGTGATGAAATTTATCACAAGGTTAGTGAGCAAATTTTGGTTGCTAACACTCTCTCTTGGCCCAAGGGATTTTCTATCATGCTTAGACAATATATACCTATTCAACCATCACAAACATGAAAATATCTTCAAATATCCGACATAACACAAGGAAGACCTACCCTTTCTGCTCAACATCCCCTCATAGAACCTTTCCTTTACTGTGCTTTTCAATGTGTAGAAAGATTCCAACCTACTATATGCATCTAAAGATTAGCCTATCCAAATAATACCTGGATTCTCAGGACTCAAAAGAGAAAAAATTGTTTAGTGGGTGGAGGTTTAGTAATGTGCTCATTCTATATGCTAACCCACAACCATCATTCTTCACTTTAATGTCTACAATTTACTCTTCATAGTGTCGATTGTAATTAATGTCTTAAACTATCCCAATTATTAAATGGAGAGAACACCATAATATGTAGAACAACTTTTACATGATAGCGAATGACAACAAACATTATTTTTTACCATAGAGTGAAGGAATCCTACAATTGGCATAAGAAGTATATTGAACCCATGCTTCCTCGACTACATGAGAAGACTTTCCCACCAACCTATCACATCCATTCATGTAAAATACCCCAGTTACCTCAGAGCTATAAAGCATTTAAGAAGTCTGCAAAAATAAAAAAATATTAGTAATATTTTCACCAATTGACACATTTTTACTGCATTCATAATCATCATCATCAGGTAGACAGAAATAAATAAACCAGCACAAGATATAATACAATGAGACCACCGAATTCACGTGGTTCACCCCAACCTTGGGGTTACGTCCACCAAAGATAGTCCAGACCAAACCGTCCGGATTTTTATATTTTCATTAAGTATTCAACAAGGATACAAATAGGCAGTACCAATACTGCAGCCCTTCCACATATATCTAATGGTGGACACTACCAAAATTACAAAGTGTAGTCTCAGTACTACATCATTTCCACAATCTTTTATTATAGGGGACAAAACAAATATACTAAGCTTCCTTATTTGCAGGGCCTCTTCTGAATGATATAATCAAACATCATGGCAATGCTAATCCTTTAAATCTACTTTTTCTTATGTACTGTAGATCCTCTTTAGAATTTAGTGCCAAGTAGATTCCATTTAAATGAACTAGCATAAGTAGGTAGTATGACTAATTATTACCATTTATAAGATATATGAAATGTAAAGGAATCTTTTAAGATTATATATATATAGTCTCCATCCTCAACAAACTCCAGAGACATAAATAAGAATTAGTACTCTGCAATAAATCGATCCATGAGTATTTACTATTCTCTAAAAGGAAATATAGTCGGCCCAAAAATAATTGCCTTTGCCTGTCCGGCCTTTCGGTGGACACCAATAATGTAAGTCATTTAAAGCTGCTCATTATGACCTGAGTTTAACCTACTGGAGAACTGATGCCACTTGCATGACCCTTACCAAAAAATTTGGCAGTTATCCGGCGGAAACCACCTACCGGCTGAAAAAGGGGGGGTTTAAGACCTGCTAACAGATCAAAAGCACCTTCCATGAGGTAAATCTTTGCCATAACGTCATCATGATGCCTATTTTAGATGGCGTACAAGGAAATCTTTTGTAGCGAGCGAGGGATGAGTAGCAGGTTTAAAAGCTGAGGGTTCAAGCATGAAAAATCAAAGGATACTGGTACTTCTGCAGAAGGGCAATCATTCCCTGCCAAACCTGTGCTAGGTACTAAACATGATTTCTTAGCAGTGCTAAGTTTATCACCGGTCTTCCTCGTAGAGAAAGATCAACCAGGTCGCGCCTGGCCACTCACACCATAACCACCAACATTCCTACTTAGAAAAACTCATCTGCGCAGAGTAGAAGATCAGCAACTTTAATGGTCATGTTAAGGTAGATCTACCCCACTACCTTTATACCGAAAAAGAATTCCTAACAGCTGCAAAATTCCTGGGTCGGATGCTACCATATCCCACAACGCAGGGTCTGGTAGGAGAAAGAAAAACTGGAAACGCTAAAAGGATAGCTGTTTGCCCTCGACAGTCAAGAGCACGGCCACAATCACTAAGGGGAGGTTCTGGCTGACGCAAGGTGTGGGTATTTACTGGGGGCAACGTTTCAGAAACACGCTTCTATCAGGTGAAGAACCCTCCTCGAAAGACCGGGATCACATTCCATCGCAGACATCACTACTACAGATTTTAACGATGGAACAGGAACATACATCACTATTCAGTGGTTACACATTTATTATAGATTTCAAAGATGGGCCGGGACACCTTTCAGTGCAGACGAGGGCGCATTTCAGGTCCAAACAGAATAAATAAAAATAAATCATTTTAGGACGCTCGAAATCCCATAATTTACAGGTCAAGCAATCCTGGCAAATTGGGGTGAATGCAGACTGGCCATATTACCTAAATTGAAAACACAAAGAGCCGAGCCATACCAGATTCATGGTGTAAAATTTGCAGCAAGGAGATTTCCCCTCAAGTCGAAAAATGGTCCAGAAGGCGTGCTTCTTCTCTGGTAAAAGAAATACTCCTTCCCTGGACAGGTAGCCTATCCCACCATACTGGAAAGCAGAGTGCCCTCTCCAACGCCAGTCGAGCTCTTCCTTAGAGCGTGGATCTCCCTCCCCCCCCTTTCTGCCTTTTTCCTCCCTAAAAGAAAACGACTCTCTCTCCCTCAAGTGCGCCGAACTTTCTAGAAAAATCATGGCAGAAAATCTGCCATTGCTTTTGCTAGCGCGGGCCTCCAGAAATCTAGCTGTGAAAAGAATTACCTCCAGCACATGCGTCCAATCCCTTAATAGACTTTTCTGACATAATTCCATTCAATAGCAATTTTTCCTAAAATAAAAATATGTCCGTTGCACACTTTGTGGTGGAGGATACTAAATTACCTCTCGTTTTACATAGAAGGAAAAAACATTCCTTTCAAGGGCGAAATTATCCTTTTAATTGTAAGTTATGGGTAATTATTTTCTTCACTAGGCAATAATCCTATATTAAGGATTACTTCAATTGTTAAGGGGTCTTTAGTAAGATATAAGTACCCTATACTTTACTCATCAAGCCTACCAACGTAGGATTTCCCTTAACATAATTGATACACAAGCGTATTTGTGTGTAAATATAAATATATGTATTTATACTTATCTTTATACATATACTCATCTTAACCTCATAAGTTCTTCCAATATAGGAGAGTCATACCGAGAATCTGTGTATGCCTCAACTCCACATATATTCTTCTAATATATGTGAGTTATAATGAGAATCTGTAAGATCACGGTGCCTATTATAATTCATTTCATATTCATATGTATATACCTATATGCTTTTGCATATATCAAGCCTTTGTTTATTTTATACCCATATATGTTTCTTAATTCTTTGGATTGTTTTCTCCTTGGTTCTTTCTTTAACCCCTCGACTAGGCTTGAGTAATCCGCTAGGGCGTCTTCAGTTGGGATAAGTTTTTTTTATCCATTAGTTAGCCCTTTGTTAGGTTGTGTCACTGCATTTTTTTCATCTAAGTATTTTCACTTAGATAGTTAATTTTTAAAAGCCACAAGGTGTTGTCTTGGTGGGGCCTTGGCCTTGAGCTCCTCACCGAGACAAGTACAATAATATGCAAAAATTACAAAATATTCCAAGGCATAGGAGAGGGATATTACAATTCAATGACTGGTTTTAGTAATTCAAAGGTGATAATTTGATTAGTTAATGAACATGGTAGAAAATATATGATTTATAAGGTGGGAACTTGGAAAAAGTTAATTCACTTTCCCATAGGCCCCTATTCCTCTTCTCCTCTAGTGAAATCATAGCCCCCCTACTGCTCTATACACAACCATCTTAAATATCATTATATTGTTTACCAACATAGTAGTTACATAGATTTAAGTCTTCATTCTAAGCCTAACACATGGCCCATATATAGATATTTACATCATACATGCCTAGTCATTCATTAGTAGGGCCTTGCCCTTGAGTTCCTCACTACGAATATCTACTAGAATATTTCCATCATTTACACGATCTATATTAGACATGAAAAAGGTAAAAATAATGGTATTACATTTTTCCATGATAGAGGGACCGAAATTGAAAATCAAATCACTATCCTTTCTTGAATCAAATTCCATAAAAAAAAAATCATAATTGGAAGAGTGGATATAAGGATTTACACTATGTATAAGATTCCAAAAGTCAAAAAAAAACTCGTGGATGTCTACCAGCTTTGTTAATAAACTATTAAATCTACAAATCAAACTATCTCATTAATAATATGTGTGATTCATCTCGATTTCATTCCTTCGGGTGAAAACTAGGGTTTAAACTACTTGCTCGATAAAAATCATTTTAGAAAAAAAAGGAGAGGACCCATTTCTTGAATCTACCCACTATTTGAAAATTTTCAAATATGAGTTAAGCATAGCTCTTATCCACAACAAAGTGTAATCTAGGTTGGAGGTGGAATCAACTAGGGAAGAAAGGTTGATATTTTGAAGAACAAAGAATGGAAGGGGTCACCAAACTCAAGCCAAGTGAGTGACTTCAATGAACATTAACCTTGACAAAACAAATTCCATTTATAGAAAAAAAATTATACTTATAAATTGAGATAATACTATTAATCGTAATAAAAGAAATAACAATGGTCATTCCAATTATTTTCACTATACTATACTTGTGAAATAACTCAAGCGCACCTTTCTAAATTCTCAATGTATTTTTAAAATTCAATTATAATTTTATCATTTAATAATTATATGATATTGTAATTTCCTTTTTCAACTTTTTAAATTCTAAATTTTGTTATTTAAATTATCTTAAAAGTTGGTAAGAATTATAATTTATCATCTTTCAATAAAAATATATTCTATACTTTTCTTATAATAAAAAAGACAATTATTATATCCCTTGCATTGTCAAAATATCTAATAATGTTAATATTAAATTTTTTTACATATTATCATTCACCATACTCCAATGTACATTGTGTATGAATTATTTCTTTTCTACTTATTATTGTTTTTAAATATGAATCTTATCAATAATGATGTACAAATTTTACACGTATAAAGTTTAAGTATTTAATAAGATGTTGTTTTTTAAAGAAGAAAGTTAAATAAGATATGATTTTAATTTTAACTTTAATCTTGGTTATTATACTCTTTGTAAAAATTAAAATTTGGAATCAATAAAATCATTATTTTAATGTAAAAAAAATCATCCCTTTTAAAATACGTGTCATACAAGTGCATTATACAATGTTAACCTATCATTTTAATTTGGAAAACATTCACAAACATCTTTTGAAAACAATCAAATGTATTATAAGACTATGAAAGTGAAAAAAGAATATTTAATATTTTAAATAAAAATATAATGCATATATTTTTATTATTTCTTGATATAGGATTTGTAAGATTGAATATTGAAGTCAAAGGTTTCATTCTCTAACAATGCAATTTGTAAAATTACATAAATATTTTAAGATTAATCATGTTAAAAAGGCTTAATGTAATATAGAGGTAGGCCATAGAGTAAGATCTCCATTTCAGATTACAATTACTTAAATATTTTGAGATAAGATTATGTTGTTGTGATTTTAGAAAGTCCTAAAATGTCAATTTGATATCTCCATTTGAGATTGCAATTACTTAAATATCTTATAAGACTATGTTTTTTAAGTCCTAAAATGTCAACATATTTATGTCATTCTTAAGAAATTAGGTATTTTAATTATTGAATTTTTAATTAGTAAAACAATTTATATTAGAGTAAGCATTGTATTATAACTTTTGTTTTTGTTTTTTCATTATGATGTAGAGAACATGATGAGAGTATCTCATATTTTTAATTTTCATATTAATATCTTCCATGGTAGTAAAGCATCTATTTGTATGATGTTAATTTTGGACAATATAAAATAATTTCCTTGATAATCATGTTAATTGCATCTTAGATTATGTAATTAAAATGAGAAGTTGTTTATCCACCTCCCTCAAGTTCAAATCTTGTTTGTTAAATGTTTTCCCTTGTTTGTGCCTTAATTGAAGTTGACAATGTACCAATAATATCACTCTTGTAAGTTTTTAAGGGTGAGAGAATATATTTCCAACCATTACACAAATTATATTATCTCAACTGATTGTAGCCAATATTTCATCCCTTTTTCTCACAATGTTTCATTCAAAAGAATGGTACTTCATTACTTCTACCAACCATACCAAACTAGTACCCCATATTGAGTGGTCCTTAGGAAGAAGGACAATATGACGGCATGTGGATGGTCCCAAGGAGAGGAATGGACCAATGACACATGTCCATCCTCCTGCTAAAAGGATTGTCATCTTCCTTCTATTAATCCATTTGTAAACCTCCTCGCTCGCTCTTAGCTCTAATGAAACATGATATCTATCAGTTATATAGTCATCATTTTAATGGAATTATGGAAATAGCTCGACAGTTTGGTGTAAATTAAACTTGTAATTATGCTTTTCATAGGATTAAAACGATGAAGTGGATTAATAAAATTATAGGTACCAACATAGAGGAAACTAGTGCACTGAATTTTCTCAAAATCAGTGATTTGAGAACCTAACTTTGACACCAGGAGGGTAGATGGGTACCATGTCTAGGGTTTTTGTGTTGATTTTTGTAGCATCATATAGGTACTTCGACATAAAAAAGGTCTGACATGTGAAAGGTGTCATTCAATGACTCTTAGACATAGGACATCCAATTTAGTAAAGTGAACTATTAAAGTGAATGTAGTTTTGTAATTACTTTTCGTAAATGATCTAGAGGGCCCATGGTATTTGGTATCCCATGGAATTGGACCAAGGTATTTTCATATTATAATGTTATAAAAGGAAATATAGGTGAGAAGAGGTGACACACAATAGACACACAGAGTGAGTGATATCTCATTGAGTCATTAGAGAAGGACTTTCAACCAAGTGTGCAGTTGCAAGGATAGGGTTAGAGGAAACTAGCACACGAAAAATGAAGGTTAGAAACTAGCAAGATCGGAGGAATGGTCTTGCGGTTTGAAAGTGAGCATTTTGTCATTATATTTTACTTAATGGGCCATTATCCCAAGAAGAGAGCCTAGAGTTTTAGAGATAATAAAATCAACTTTTTTTTTCCCATCTAGTGTTTTACACGGTAAATATATGTCGAATGTCTCTGTGATTCATGTCTTTTATTGTCAAATAATTAGTTATGATCTCAATGTTTTTATAGTTAATAATTTTTGTAAATTATTTGTGACATAAAAAACAAGTTTGTGACTAAAAATTGGGTTTTCCCATTGACAAAAAGTGTTGGTTCCCCCTAACGCTATTTGCTAGTGTACAATCCTAGTGTAAAATCTATTAAAATGGGAAAAATAAGAGATTTCGACAACCTTCTAGATGAAATCCCTTGTGGAGGATTATCCCAGTCGATTGGATTAGGTGGGATTCGTACACCTAACCTCTAGGGATGAGCCCTCATTTTCCTCCCAAATAATCTCGACCCATTTCTTCCCTCTTTTTCCTTTATATGTAAGCTTATCCTCATGGATGATAAGGGGGAAGAGGATTCAGAAAGTACCTTTATGCTGTTGGAATCATTCGTGGTGTAGGAGGAAAAGAGTATGGTATTATGAGTGGGACTTTTGAGAGATCATAGAGTTTGTAAAAGTGAGGGAATACACATTGTGAGGACAATGATTCAACATCAAGGCCTTGATTACATTTTTATCTATATTTATTAATACAAATATGTTTCCCTTTCCCATGAATAATTTTTCTTTTATCTGAGTTGTTCATTGCTTTTCTCCGTGATCATTATCATAGAGTGTTATGTTATCTTGTTTCCTTCACTTTTATATCTTGTTATTTACATTCTTTTGAAGGTACAAGTGATTATGAAAGAATTCAAATGACAAGGATCACCTTCATTGTGAGGTAATAAATCATTATATTCAAGTGATTTGACAATCTAGAGATATGATAAACTGATGCGAGTATTTTGTTCTAGATCTCCCCCATGTAGACTAGGGAAACAATCTTTGTCCGCATTGATTGAGAATTTTTTATAACAAAATTGGCGTCATTTTTGCAATATTAAGATATTATATGTTGTAAAATAAAAACACAATGAAAGTAGCATATTTCATCCCACTGATCATCCTCAGGTAAATTGAGACCTACTTCCAATCACGTTGTGCTCATTGATAAGGCCATCAATAGTCATCTCTCTGCCTTACGAACCAGAGAGTGACACCAAAATCCCTATCCTAGAAATTATGGTCAAGAAGTAAATATCCTCAACATATATGGTTAGGATATGTGTGACCACTTGGAAGTGTTGTTTCTCTAGGTCCCACATCCTAGTAAGATGGTTTAGTAAGCAAACATAGGCTCTCATGCTAAGAAATATGAAGTATTTGAGGCCTCCACTCTCCCTTGAAGACATTACCATGTTTGGATTGTTTGTCACTTGGGAATCATCCAAACCATGTTCACGCTCCTTACAAATGACCATGAATTGTTTCAAATACCTATGGGACATCCAAAAAACATGCAGTAGAGACAATTCATGGAGGAAGAAATTCAAATTCATGCTTTAAACTATCATTTTAGAAGTTTTGTGGCCTCCGATGCTTTTTCATTTAGCAAACAGAGAGATGACGTATTTCCTATATGAGGATAGAGGTGTCTGTGCTCTTTCCCCTTTTGGGGACTGCGTCAACACACATTTGAAATGGGAGAAGAGAATCACCTAGGGCACGCTCTCCCCCTTTACAAAACTAGGCCAAAAACCTAAAAAAGCATGATGAAATGAAAAAACATTTTCAATAAAAGTGAAGGGAAGGATGAAAACACTTACCTGGACTATACGGTTTGTCGAATGCATGTCTATAACCCTCAAAATCAGCATCACAATATTTCCTTTCCAAACACTATTTTTCACTCAAACTCTTATAGTAAAAAAAATGGTAAAATGTTTTTTACCATTTCACTTTTTATACCATTTTTTATTTTTAAAACAAAAAATAATATTTAAAATAGTTTAATATGGTTTATGTTTACCATGTTTTCTATAGTTCATATGTGAAATTGGTCTAATGGTCTTTTAAAAGTATTTTAGCTCTTAATTAGGCGTTTTTTGGCTACGACGGAGTCTCTTTTTCACTTTTTCATGCTCCGTGCCAAATTGAAAAGGCTTTCATGCACATTTTATGCCCTATTCATGCTCATTAGAAACTTAGAGAAAGGGTATCGAGTATACTTTTATCACTTTTTCATACTCCTAAAAACTTATATAAGAAAGGAAATCCCCTTGGATTCATCTTTAAGATATTTTTAGACTCTCTAAATAGGAAAATATCACCAAGCAAACTTGATTCTTTCATGCTTGTAAACGTATTTGAAAGGTCGTCTATCCAGTGATAGTTTACCCCCTTTTTAGACCGTTTAGAATCATTTATGAAAAATGTACACTCTATTTCATTTCAACTAGAAGAGTTCTCTTAGGTATCAGTTTATACTTTTTCGGACGTCAGGGACTAAATTTATGAAAAAATACATCTTGGAGTCTTCTTAGTCATTTCAGACTCTCTAAACATGAAGCGACAAACGATTTTAACTTCTCCAGACTCATAAAATTAAGCGAGGAAGGACCATATTTTGTGAATGAACCCCTCCTTTCTCAAGTTCATAAAACATATGAGGTTGAAATAATCACTTGATGAGATATATCGATTGTTTGTTACCCTTTTCAAGCTCGTTAAAAGGAAAAGAGGTAACCATCCATTATGATGGGGAAATTAAGGGAATGGGAAGACATTTTTCATTTTATTAATGGTATATTATAGTAACCCTTAAACATGGAACCTACCTACATTCCATTTTCAACAATTGGGTATTTATATTGTCCTTGATTTGATCCATTTTGATTATTCAACTTGCTCCTTTGAGTCAATTCAAAGAATACACTAGCTTGTCTTTATGTCTGGTCTCTTCCTCGTTAAGTCAATGCTTCCAAGTCATTTTTCATGTCATTCAATGTTCAAGGAAAGTCCTTACCACAGTATAAATCTGCAATTACTGTTGGTGAAAATATGTGCTATATAATTCAACACTTAATTGTCTACCCAGGAAGGTAACTTCTGAGATGCAAACACTATATGTGTAGGACTGAAAGCCTAAAATACCCTAGCCTAAGTTATCCTAGAGCTGGTAATTTACTTAAAAGTGGAAATTGAAATCTAATCTAGAATGGAAAAATGAGTCACTTACATTCATAAGGATTCTATCCTATTATTTGTGAAACGATACTACATACAAGACTTTTTTCAGACACTACATACGACACTTCATTCAAACTCTAACTAGGGATTAAATCATACTTTTCTATCAAATGTAAATCAAACTTGATTATCAATTCAAGACTAATGCTATGCCAATTGACCCTATGAACTAGGATTTAAAATTTCAATGGAAAGAAATGTCTAATCTAGAAAGCAGCACTTGGTCCAAAAATGACCTAACTAATTAAAACAAAACTAACTACTCAAACTTTCAGCAAATTATCTAAACTATGCTATGAATGAGAAATATAGTCTACTTATGAAAAAGTAAATATCTATCTAAGAATGAAATTACAACTTGATTATTAAAGAGAGGAACTAAGATTTAAGCTATAGAATTTATAAACTAATTATTTTAAAACAGAAACTATTATATTTCTTAAGAAAACGAGCTAACTACGTGATGTATGGAATTCAACCTAATTATTTAACTATGGATTAGTAGAAAGAAAAGAAAAGATTATTCTAAATACCAAGCATAAATAAATGCGTTGCGAAATAGTAAACTGATTGAAAGAAAACTATTTAATTCGTCTGATCTAATCAGCAACTAACTGTAAATTAACAGAACTGAATTGAAATACTATTCTAAAGTCTTACTATAAAGCGATAAACAACTTACAAGTAAATCTATTTAACTTCTATCTATCATATTGAAATATGTTCTATTGCAAGAAAGAAAGAGCAAGTGAACCCTATTCTATGTAAACGAAAAGAAAATACACTATTCAATGGAAGTAAATCTATTTTCTATCAATGTCTAATGAAGTCAAATGGAAATGTGATATCTATTCTAATTCTATTTCGTAACACTATCTCTATCTATTGACGAAATTCTGAAGATGAAGTGTAGGTCTATGGTGACAAAAAAAATGCAATCAATCAACAAAAGAGCAAATGCAGTTCTGCATTCTACCTACAGTAAGATTTAAATCTAAAAATTAAACTAAACCCAAAATGCAGAGGTCTGTTTGGACTCACTTTTCTTCGTGCCTGTTAGGTAATTCTAGAAATTGTCCACCTTAAGGGGTAAATGAGCCCATTTGGGAAGCAGATTCCGAACCGTTTCCCTAGATTCCTTACGATTTGTTCACACACTTCACCCTAAATTTGTTTCTTGACAAAAATATGAACGTAGTTGTAAATGAAACAAAGTATAAACATGACAAGAAAAATGAGCAGAGGCAAGGATGCAAAGGCGTGATGGTCAAAATCGTAATGGAAATTGAAATGGATAGAAACGCAGAGGTATTTTGTAAAGGGGAAAAGCAATGAGCTATAAATACCTACACTAAGAAAAATTTGAATGACAGAGACTAAATGATAAACACTAAATCAACGGGACAGAAATAAAGAAAGAAGGAAATGACAGTAACAAAGTAATGGAAATACCTACACAGATCTCTACAAACTATAAATTAAGTCAGCTAATCAACATAATTGAATCTAATATAAACTACAGATAATTTAAGTATCAAACACACTGATATCTAACAAATAAATTGCAGAAACAAATACTTAGCTGACACTAATACATTTGGGTGGATTTTTCCATGAAATATTTCAACGTCTTGAACATTCATGGATTAATACTTCATTTTTTTTATCTTGGCAGAAAAACCATGGCAATATCGACATTTTTAATTGTAGATGAAATTTTTTCTCTATATCAATGCTATATGGCTATCTTTAATTTAACATTCTTATTTGTTTAAATCTATTTATTTGAAAGGGAGTATAGTTGGGACCTCATCACAGAAAATAAAATGAACTTATTTTGACTTACATATTGCCATTTGAGGTACTTTCTATATATTCGACAGGATGAATTTGACTTGTCGAGCATACTACCTTTGGATGAAGCCTTCAAATGAAAGAAGCAAATATTCAAATGATTGGATTTATGGCAGAGTAAGGAAGGCTATATGACGACAAAAGATCTAATTTTTTATGGACACAGATCAGAGCAGGAAATTAAGAGAGGGAGTCAGTTGGACAAGAATTCCACAAAATATTTAGCATAACCTCATATATAATGAATTCACCTATGAAAAACTAATACAATTAATCCTTTAAACTACTAGTAGTAATCACACTCGCCAAACCAATGTTGGCTTTCAACGTCTCTTGGTTGTTTATGCACAGGTTAGTAAGCATGCATCCTTTTTTGGTTGTAAATAGTTTTTTATTTCCATGTCTTAGGAGGATGACCTCATCACCAATTTATTTTTGTTATCATTATCAAAAATTTATTTAATTTTCCACATCATCATCATTTTATTTTTATTTTTTATGCCAATACTTGGCCTTCTCTTATGCTTGCATACCCTTCTTCAACTACCCGTATGGGGGTCTTTGATATTCCAATAAGTATGCCCACACTATCCATCTTTAAGGTGCTAGTAGGTGATGTATTCATATTCCCGCAAGGGCTATCTAGATGCACACAACTCACACCTGGATGCCCGCAGGTGGCCATAAGGGATGCCCGTAGGTGGTGTTGATAAGATTCCCGCAATAGGCAATAACTTATGCCCACAATAGTTTCTATCATTCCCACAATTTTCCTCATTTACCATGCACACATGATCTTCTGGAGATGCTCACAATATTTTCCTTGTCCACTATTTTATCATGCCTGCAACCCTCTTTTTCATCAATTTTTCTTTTCTATTGTCATGTCACCATCTCCTTGTCATCTTTGTACCAACATCTTTGTCTTACCCAAATCATCTTAAAATGACCACAGAATGGGTCCTTTGACTCTCTAGATGTTCCATGCTTGTCATGATTTCTTGTTAATGTCATTATGCATGTCCTTAGTCATCTTTGTCCTTCATGTCTTCTTCCAATTACACCTTGCCATGTCATCATGCTTAGAAACCTCTTCGAATCTCTGTTTTTTATTTATTGTTTTAATGAAATAATCAATTAAAACTTCTTCCAAACATTGCATCTCTCCAATAGTAAGATGTGTCTCTTCAAAAATCCGTCTTAATTCCTTTTATTAAATTTCTGTTTATTTTTCTAAATACATTCCTCTAATTTCTTATTTAATAAACTCTGTTTATTATTTTTCACTAACTTTGCAAGTTCGTCTTTTCCATATATTACCATCATAATGCAAACTGAAAGTATGGTTGGATAGCCATCTCAACAAGGATCAGATCCATGTCACCTTTTAAACTTTTTGATACACACGTATTTCTAGAGATGATTTTAAAATATTATTCCAAACTGTTTAATTTAACACTCAGACAAAATTGTTTTTAACTTGTAAAAACAATTTTTCTTCTACTTTGAAATATTGATTTCTCCCTCATGTGATCACCATAAGGAAACCTACAAGCATGGATAGATAGCCATTTCAACAACGAACACTACCATATCACAATATCAATCTATTGACACACACACAACCTCTGGAAAGCATTTAAAAATAGATTCTCAACCTCTTTTGAACATCAAAACATATTTCTTCCCATTTTGGCATACTCTTATTTCACACATGTGAACACTCTATGGAGACCTGAAGTCATGAGCAGAAGGAAAACTTACCAAAGAATGGATCCGTGACATTTGATAAATTTACTTGCACAAAGAAAGCCCTTGGCGGGCATTTCCAACTGATGTATCAAACTCCTGTTTTTAACACTTAACCAATTTTAAGTTTGTTCTCACTATACAAAATATTGTTTTTCCTATTTTTGGTAGAGTGATATTTTGCATATGAGACCATCAGAAGACAACTTGGAGGTATGGATGAATACTCAGTTCACCAAGGAAGATTCCTATGCTACCTGATGAGTTTTATCATCATAATAACCCCTCCTTACGGGCATTTCAAAATGCCTTTTCAATTTCCTTAATCTAACACTTGACCAATTTTCTTGTGTTCTTAAAATGCAAAATAAAATTTTTCTTACCTTTGGAAGATTTATATCTTTGTCATAAAACATGCCACATGATAACAGAGACCATGTTTAGATGCAACCATCAACAAGATATAGAATAACACTTTCATATTATTTTTCTCATCATCCTATGAGATAGGGTGGGCATTTCCCTGAGGCCACTAAGGCAGTTTTGCTAGTACTAGAATAGTGCAAAATAGCCTGAAACTCTGTTTTGGATGACCATTATCTTTTTCATCAAACATCTTCTTTGAGAACGAAGACCATGGTGATATATCCTATTCAGATAATTTTTATCATACACCTATAAGGTACCACGGGCATTTTCCCAAGGCCACATGAGCCAGTTTTTCCAACACTTGGACAATTTTCTTAGTCTGGTCCAATCTGCCTAAAACACTATTTTGGCAGGTTCATAACTACTTCCTCAACTACTTCCAAGACAATCTGAAGACATGGTCATGTAGGAAAAATATCAATCTACAAGACCCCCATATGGTGTGAGCATTTTCTTCAACACACAATTTTTGGCGGGTATTTTCTTAAGGCTACCTGAGCCATTTTTCCAACACTTGGTCATTTTCAGTTCTTTCTCCAAAATTTATTCTGAAACCTCATTTTGTCAGATTCATAAAATTGACTTCAGACATCCTTAATGAGAAATAATACCATGGTTAGGTATAAAAACCGGCACACTACAAGGCCCCCATGTGGTGCAGGAATTTACTCTAACCCATAATTTAGGGCAGGCATCTTTCTGAGGCTACTTAGCCATTTTTGCTTACTTTGGCACAAACCCTTGTTTTGGCAGGTCCATAAATTCTCCCTCAGGTCTGAAGACATGGTCAGGTACAAAAACCAACAATCTATAGGACCCCCATGTGGTGCGGGCATTTATATTCTCCTATAAATTATGGCTTGCATTTCCCTAAGGAAAGTTTTACTAATTTCCCCATACTTAGTCATTTTCTTGTTTTTCACCAAATTACCATATTTTCCCAAAATGATTGTGATTAATGTTGTCATCAATGACAATCCTATTCATCACAATCTTCGTGTTTTTCTTTATATAAATTGGTATATAATATACTGCATTTAGAAATATACTTATATCTAATGTATTTGACAAGTTACTGTTTGGTATGGTGTAGGTAAGACAATTACTTGTCACTACAAGGATTTTTCACTATGAATGAAAATGAAAGGAAGCTTGCTCAGTTTAGAGTGGCCTTAGAGGTGAGGGGAGATGGAAAATTTTATTTCCATTGCTCTGATTGCAGGGGATTGCAAAGAATAATAATTTTAATAATGGCAACTGAAAGACATTTTAGGGAGAAGGGGCACGCCGAAGGGGGTTATGAATATCATCCCTTGGTAAGGGGTTTTTCAATTTTTAATGTATTCTATGTAATAGTCATCATGTCATGAATTTCAGTAAAATGTCTTATCATTTTATTATAATTTCTATACACACTAATGTTACTACATTGTTTGTAAATATATAGACAATGCCCCCAAAATGTCACCTTTTAGAGATTTATTTGCCAAGTACTAGCAGAAATACTCATTTACAGGGTGACGAACATCTAGATCAGAATATTGAATCTGGTCAAGTTCTTAATGATGATATGGATGGAGATAACGTTAGTGATACAAATCAGGAAGATGAGATACATAGATTGATCCAAGACACATTTTCTCCAATGGATGAGGACAACCAGGATGATAGTCATGATGTTGATCCTCTACTCAAGAAGTCACGTCAACCTCTTTATGAAGATTCAAAAACAAATCTTCTATTTGCTATAATGTTTTTAGTGAACTTGAAGGTTTTGAATGGTTTATCAAATACCTATCTCACACAGATACTAAGGTGTGTAATTTGTTAATTATTTATGTCTGCATGTTCAAATGTACAGAAAGGGTTGAATTTTTTCCTATATTTCTTTTGTTATCTAATTTGTAAAGTATGGATATGATATTGATGATTAATATTGTTTACATTGACTTATTCTTTTGAATTTTGTAGATTGTTAGCTGAATTTATATTACCAACGTGATAGGCTCATAGGATGATGAGAACAATTATCTAAAAATGATAGGCTCTACTATGTTGGTTGTTGCATCCAACCATGGTTTCAGATTTCCCAAAGAGACTCTGAGGAGGAAGATATCAATCTACCAAAAGTGCCTCTCACCTTCATTTTCACTATCCCAGTAAAATGCCCACCAAGGTTAGATGATGAGGTTGCAGGAGAGAATATTAGAATGGTTGAGTCAGTATGATATTCCTCATGTTTTGGTTGTATCACTCTCCAAGTTTGATGAAAAAAGTAAAATCACCTTGGTGACTTAGCGTTTGAATATATTTCTCTAAGTGTCAACAAGCAGTTTGGAAGACCACTTTCAAATGCCTGACAGATGTTGGGTGTATGTCAATAGGTTCATCAATTGGCATGGATTTGTTCTTTGTTGAAATGGATATCCATATATACTTTCATTATGACTTACAATGGTCACATATGCAAAATATCAATCTGCCAAAAGTAGGAGAAATATTATTTTGCATTTTGAGAAACACAAGGAAATTTCCTAAGTGTTGAGAATAGGATTTTGAGAGGTCATTTGGAAATGCCTGCCAAGGGTTGTCCTTGTGTCAAAATAAATTTATCAAATGTCATGGATCAAAGGCCACCAAGACCAGTTTTCCAACACTTAGCCATGTCCAATAATATCTCCAAGGTTTATCCTAAAACCCTATTTTGGCATACTTATAACATTCTCCTTATAAAGGATTAAGGCAAACTGTGACCATGGAAAGATAGGTAGTTCAACAAGATATATCCTAATATGGTGGTGTAGGAATTATATTAAAACCATTAATTATTGCCAGCATTCTCTTAGAGTATTTTTGACTAAATTTTCATACTTAGTCAATTTCCAAAGTTTCGCAAAGTTGGCAGGTTGACATCTTCCTCCTTAGAGACTCTCTGGTGAGGCAAGTGACATGGTTGTACGCTCCATACAACACTATAGAGACTCACATTCTCAATACATTTTTCACATCATCCGATGAGGCATCGTGGGAATTTCCTTAAGGCCACTTGGGAAGATTTAACACCAATTCCATACTTGGACAAATTTCTCAAGTTGGACTAATCTACCTGAAACACCCTTTGGGTAGGTCCATAACTTTTTATTCATCCACTTCCAATACAATTTAAATACATGGTCAGGTAGGCCTAAGACCAATCTACAATACCCCCATGTGATGTGGGCATTTACTGTAGCGTACCTCCTATACCTTAATGCCATTAGGTGTGAAAATGATAAGTTTTTCACTTCACTGCTACTACAAAAGAATCAACCCTGTTAGTGTCAGATGAAACATGTTCATTCCAATTCGATAAGGTAAAACTGTATGCATGGAAATATGGTCATTCGATGACTTATATCTGTTCTCCTTTGTGCGAAAATTAAATAATGCACTTTACATTCTTATGCTCAAATCATTAGTTTCAAAACCAAGTATACATAAGTAATGAGTGGGTTGTTTATCCCTTCAATGGAGGTCATTAGCATTTTCTTTTGGAATCACCAATCAAACAATTTATACCATCATTCAATGATTAAACACAAGGGTTACATACAACCATAGTTTGTCACATGCCCATTTTCACGTAGCTACTTTACGCACACAAAATTTAATCAGATTTAGTGTAACTCCTTCAGCTTACCGGGTGGAGAGCACATAATACATTATCTAACATTATATGCTTAACCACATAACACCAATTAAAAGTAGCATTTTCATCATTAATGCAATAAAACCAATGCTAAGTGTGGACAACTTTAGTGATTATCTTCTATAGTAGCAAATTAAAACAGCGAAATAAAGCATTAACAAGGCTGCAGAACAGCATCATGAAATAACGCGAAAAAGGTAAAAAATTCAGACATATGAAAAGGAAAACAGACAAAGATGTAAGGAAAACAGACAAAGATGTACGTGGTTCACCCCAACCTTGGGGTTACGTCCACCAAAAGGGTGTCACCTCTGGTGACATTAGATTCAATTGAAAATTACAATCCGCAATATCATAATTGCCGTAAACTCTCTTCCTCCGAGAGTATTTACAAATACCCTCATTAGAAGTTACAATCATCAATAACATAATTTCCATCACTCCCTCCTTCTGAGAGCATTTACAATAAATATTCCTTTCCATTATCAGGCTATGGCAAGGGTGTTATACTACCCTAACAACCCATATTCCCATCAACCCAAAATCATTCAAATCCCTTCACTAGGTTAAGGTAGGAACACTTAAGCAGAGCCCTATCATAACAAGTAATATAATTCCACTTAATCATTTGTTTTACAAACCAACCACCATGAAACACATTTGTATAGCCAAAATACCTTTAAACAAGGATTTTAAACCACTATGTTAGATAACTTTTGTTTCCTGTGTAGACTCTTTAAAGCATCTCTAAATCGCTGAAAATTACTTTGCTTACATGGAAGTTCATAATTAAGGTTCTACTGCTTGTGTAGTTCAGAATTCAAAACATTCTATATAAAAAAAAACACACAGGCAGGGGCAACACTGGTGTTCACAGTCAATCGTTCTGCCCAACAGACATGGGAAACATTGATCTTCATAGTCAAATCGCTCTGCCCAAAAAAAATACACAGACATGGGCAATGTTGATCTTCACAGTCAGAACATTCCACCCGATAGAATAGTCAGCCAGGGCTAGGAATCGACGACCTGGTTACAAGAATCAAAACGATTCCTCAATACAGGTGTGTGGAGGCTCTAAATAAAAGCCACCGGTCCGGATCAAAATGATCCTCCACGTAGGTGCAGAGATCAACCGGATATGGATCTAACATAGTCATAGGGCATGCAAACATAACTGGAAAAAGAAAGTACCCTATCGGCTTCAGTATCGGGTGCATAATAAAAAAAAAACAACCAAAGGTTCAGCTTTGAACGATGCCAGCATGAGATTTGCAAAACAGGCTTTAGAAAACAGTTTTATGCATCGCAGGCATAAGATGTATTCTTCAAAACTTTCTGCAAGATGCAGACACACAAAGTATCAACAACATTTTAACAAATCGCAGATATATATATATATATATAATGCATATTCCATATCTGTTGGGAACGCAGGCATAGAATGTAATCTCCAGGTGTGCGAATAGCACAGCATTGTCAAAGATTTTGATCTGAGTCTTCACGGGTACTGAAATAATGATTTATTATTTCAGGATTTAGCAGTTCAGGAAAGATTTTCTATGCTGGCCTGGATGGAAAAGACGCCCAAGGCTTTTGACAGGCTACAGCTCTGACAGGTAACACGCCAAAATACCCTCTGCTATACTGTGTTCCAGTATAGATACAAAGTAAGAGGAGAAAACACCAATTCAGCGTGTGCATAAGAATTTCTACAGCTCTATCAGAGCGTGCATCATAAATATTATATGCAAATATGGGCATATCAAAAAACAACCTCAACATATACAAGAGAACAGCGTGGACATTAAGTAAAATTTGCAGCAGACAGTCAGCTTACCGTCCTCACGCAGAGTGTAACATACAGTACCATAAGGTGGTGCCCGCCGAGGCCATCCTACACAGCCAGTCCTGCGTTTCCTCTACCTGAGTGGCTTTCTCTTTTTCCCCTCACTGTCACCACTTGGGAACCCCCGCATAACCCCCTTTATCAGTCAAATAAATATCGGTAAATACCATAACGTTCCTGAAATTAAAGATCATGAATTTCGGATAACGCCTCCACTGATGGCGATTATAAATTAGGGTACAATTAAAACCCCAACGTCTCCCCATAGTCAGAGTCAATTGTGGGAGTAATTAATGCCTCCAAATTATTGACCAGAACTCAAGTAATTGTTTCCCACCATTCTCGCCTACTTCCTTAATCAAAGGAAATTCAAGGAAGAAAAAATGTGATGTGTCAATAGATAATAANTGGGTCTTCGACTACATTGATTTTTTTATTATTTTTCTTCTGGCGGGGCCTTGGCCTTGAGCTCCACACCAGAAGAATGAGTACATCATACATTCAGAAAATCCGAATTTTCTTGGGGTGCATA
>LPNX010535602.1:357842-397120 GCA_001517045.1 Pseudotsuga menziesii
ATATTATCTAACATTATATGCTTAACCACATAACACCAATTAAAAGTAGCGTTGTCATCATTAATGCAATAAAACCAATGCTAAGTGTGGACAACTTTAGTGATTATCTTCTATAGTAGCAAATTAAAACAGCGAAATAAAGCATTAACAAGGCTGCAGAACAGCATCATGAAATAACGCGAAAAAGGTAAAACATTCGGACATATGAAAAGGAAAACAGACAAAGATGTAAGGAAAACAGACAAAGATGTACGTGGTTCACCCCAACCTTGGGGTTACGTCCACCAAAAGGGTGTCACCTCTGGTGACATTAGATTCAATTAAAAATTACAATCCGCAATATCATAATTGCCGTAAACTCTCTTCCTCCTAGAGTATTTACAAATACCCTCATTAGAAGTTACAATCATCAATAAAATAATTTCCATCACTCCCTCCTTCTGAGAGCATTTACAATAAATATTCGTTTCCGTTATCAGGCTATGGCAAGGGTGTTATACTACCCTAACAACCCATATTCCCATCAACCCAAAATCATTCAAATCCCTTCACTAGGTTAAGGTAGGAACACTTAAGCAGAGCCCTATCATAACAAGTAATATAATTCCACTTAATCATTTGTTTTACAAACCAACCACCATGAAACGCATTTGTATAGCCAAAATACGTTTAAACAAGGATTTTAAACCACTATGTTAGATAACTTTTGTTTCCTGTGTAGACTCTTTAAAGCATCTCTAAATCGCTGAAAATTACTCTGCTTACATGGAAGTTCATAATTAAGGTTCTACTGCTTGTGTAGTTCAGAATTCAAAACATTCTATATAAAAAAAAACACACAGGCAGGGGCAACACTGGTGTTCACAGTCAATCGTTCTGCCCAACAGACATGGGCAACATTGATCTTCATAGTCAAATCGCTCTGCCCAAAAAAAATACACAGACATGGGCAATGTTGATCTTCACAGTCAGAACATTCCACCCGATAGAATAGTCAGCCAGGGCTAGGAATCGACGACCTGGTTACAAGAATCAAAACGATTCCTCAATACAGGTGTGTGGAGGCTCTAAATAAAAGCCACCGGTCCGGATCAAAACGATCCTCCACGTAGGTGCAGAGATCAACCGGATATGGATCTAACATAGTCATAGGGCATGCAAACATAACTGGAAAAAGAAAGTACCCTATCGGCTTCAGTATCGGGTGCATAATAAAAAAAAACAACCAAAGGTTCAGCTTTGAACGATGTCGGCATGAGGTTTGCAAAACAGGATTTAGAAAACAGTTTTAGGCATCGCAGGCATAAGATGTATTCTTCAAAACTTTCTGCAAGACGCAGACACACAAAGTATCAACAACATTTTAACAAATCGCAGATATATATATATAATGCATATTCCATATCTGTTGGGAACGCAGGCATATAATGTAATCTCCAGGTGTGCGAATAGCACAGCATTGTCAAAGATTTCGATCTGAGTCTTCACGGGTACTGAAATAATGATTTATTATTTCAGGATTTAGCAGTTCAGGAAAGATTGTCTATGCTGGCCTGGATGGAAAAGATGCCGAAGGCTTTTGACAGGCTACGCCTCTGACAGGTAACACGCCAAAATACCCTCTGCTATACTGTGTGCGAGTATAGATACAAAGTAAGAGGAGAAAACACCAATTCAGCGTGTACATAAGAATTTCTACAGCTCTATCAGAGCGTGCATCATAAATATTATATGCAAATATGGGCATATCAAAAAACAACCTCAACATATACAAGAGAACAGCGTGGACATTAAATAAAATTTGCAGCAGACAGTCAGCTTACCGTCCTCACGCAGAGTATAACATACAGTACCATAAGGTGGTGCCGGCCGAGGCCATCCTACACAGCCAGTCCTGCGTTTCCTCTACCTGAGTGTCTTTCTCTTTTTCCCCTCACTGTCACCATTTGGGAACCCCCCCATAACCCCCTTTATCAGTCAAATAAATATCGGTAAATACCATAACGTTCCTGAAATTAAAGATCATGAATTTCGGATAACGCCTCCACTGATGGAGATTATAAATTAGGGTACAATTAAAACCCCAACGTCTCCCCATAGTCAGAGTCAATTGTGGGAGTAATTAACGCCTCCAAATTATTGACCAGAACTCAAGTAATTGTTTCCCACCATTCTCGCCTACTTCCTTAATCAAAGGAAATTCAATGAAGAAAAAATGTGGTGTGTCAATAGATAATAATATATGGACGTATCCATATATGAAATTGTTTTTATTTTCGCCTAATCTCAGATTTCATGTATAAGGCGTTTAACTCTGAGGAAGGCCCTTTATAGAACTACACAGGAGGCTCCCCCTTTTTTTTTACTATATATAATATTCTCGTATATATATACCTATATATGTGCACAATATAATGGCCCATTTATTATGGGTAAGTCCTTCATATATACTTATATATGAGGCTAAGTTCTTTGCATATTATATATGTATATAATACTCTTATAAATATATGTATAATTTACATGCATAAAAATAACACCCCACTCCCATCTATATACTTTTACCTAAATTTCTCTTTTGATTAAGCCACTTGGTGGTTTTTCTTTTTCTTTGTTCCTTCTGTTAAAATTTATGACTAATCGGTCCTTCCATGTCGAAGTCAATAAGAGGGTAACTCTCCTCCGTCCTAGCTCAACATACTTATGGCTAAAAGATAGCCTATGGTAGTTTAGTTTGGGCTGATTACGGAAATAAATAGGAGGTCCCTAATCTTACCCCTTTGCCTTCATAGGATTAATTTTCCCATTATTAAGCTGCGACCAGATCCTAAGCCTACAACTTGGGTCTTCGACTACATTGATTTTATTATTATTTTTCTTCTGGCGGGGCCTTGGCCTTGAGCTCCACACCAGAAGAATGAGTACATCATACATTCAGAAAATCCGAATTTTCTTGGGGTGCATAAGAGGGACATTACATTTACTCTAATGCATAATTTAGGGCGGGCATTTTTCTGAGGCTACTTAGCCATTTTTGCATCCACCAGTGAAACACCCTATTTTGGCAGGCATATATCTTTCTCCTCAAGAAAGATTAAAGAAAAATCAAATCATGAATAGGTATCAAAACCAACTAGCCATAGCATAGTACCATGGTGTGGGCATTCTTCTCAAGCCATGAATTGTGGCCGACATTCTCTTAAGACTGCTGGGATGAATTTTGCTAAGGCTACTTGGACCAATTCTTCCTTAAATATATGTTGTAGTTTGGTGAGGCAAGTGACATGGTTGTATGCCCCATACAACACTCTAGAGAATCACATTCTCAATACTTTTTTCACATCATCCTATGAGGAATGGCAGTCATTTCCTTAAGGCCACTTGGGAACATTTAACACCAATTCCATACTTAGACATGTTTCTCAATTTGGTCTAGTCTACCTAAAAATCCATTTTGGCAGGTCCATAATTTTTTGTTCATCCACTTCCAAGACAATATGAAGACATCATCAGGTAGGATGAATACCAATATACAAGACTCCCATGTGCTGTGGGCATTTACTTTAACCCATAATTTCAGGTGGGCATCTTTCTGAGGCTACTTAGCCATTTCGGCATCCACTAGTGAAAAACCCTCTTTTGGCAGTCCTGTATCTTTCTCCTCAAGAAATATTAAAGAAAAATGAAATCATGAATAGGTAGCCAAACCAACTAGCTATAGGACAGTACCATGGCATAGGAATTATTCTCAAACCATGAATTGTGGTGGGAGTTCTCTTAAGGCTATTGGGACCAATTATCTTAGTATATAGGAGAAAATAGTCCATCACGCAGAGCACCTAACCAGGGTGAATTATGCATGCCTTTAGAAGAAAATGTTCGAAAATGCTTGAACAATGGGCTAAGAGCATACAAGAAAAATTCTGTACCATATACACTAATGCTCAAACATGAAAAGCAAATACAAACTGGAATGAAAAAAATGATAAACATTCACGTAAAGAAGTTACTTATTGAAGAAAAAGATGACACATGAATCTCTGCCATGAAAGGATTATCATTCCTCTAGAATTTTATGCATATATATATGGAAAGATTGAAACACATTACAGTGGAGAGCCTGTTCTCTTGAAAATTCCCATCCCTTCTCCCCTCTATGGGGAGCAATTTATACTATCTTAGTCACCGAGGCTAATCCTCGAAACAGGACATAAAACTGTTTACAGTCATAATCAACTACTAACTACTTAGAGTGTGGTACTACTGCCATGGTTTACATATATTAAACGAGACATTATATATGGAGCTAATGTGTGTGCTCGTTCTTGATGGTAGCATGTTGCTTCTATTTATGAGCTTGCAGGTCATGAAAATGACGTTAAGGATGCTTCTGATGACTCACTACTGATCACTGGGCTCGAGCACTCATCTTTCTATCGAATTAGAAACATGTCCTTCCCTAGGTGTGTCTAATTTCATGGTCAAAGGAACCTTTATACATGGTTTCCGGACTAGCAAATGAGTTTATATCCTTTCCATGCTATGCTTTTTCTACAACCCCCCTCTATCCCGGTATTACTCTTGTATGAGGGGACTTAGA
This sequence comes from Pseudotsuga menziesii, assembly GCA_001517045.1. NCBI lineage: Eukaryota > Viridiplantae > Streptophyta > Pinopsida > Pinales > Pinaceae > Pseudotsuga > Pseudotsuga menziesii. The sequence continues at coordinate 362,443 of LPNX010535602.1, forward strand.
GAAGGGTAGCTTTGTACTCCCCACTTCCCATGGAGCGGGTTCTCATACAGGTCATATAGTGGGGGGTGTATTCCACCTCCTCACCACCTTAGAAAAAGTTGGGAACTGGATTTCACAAATGATGTGATGAAGAGTTTGGACATATTTCACCTGAGCATGAGAATTTGATCCTGCTGGTTACCGCTGAACACGGTCACCATGTACCAGGAATTCGAAAGCTATGATTTCCTTGATGGTTTCTAGGGAGACACTCCTAGGACAGGAAAACCCAGGTACCACATAGCCAGAGGTACAACTATCTGGAAACATTCAAAGTGCTTCACATCCAAGCCCTGATGGTTGGCGCTTTCCTGGTGTGAAAAAATAGGGCAACAGATGAGCATGGAATCAAGCTCACCAACCATAAAAAACCCAAGACTAACAATCTTCTCAAATCATATCACCATTCAAATCTTTCATAATTCTTAGAATCTCGTAGCAGAATAACAGTTCGAGCATTGTCTCTAATTACTGGTTTATCTTATGCATCTTAATCGGCCTAGGAAGGTGGTGTTTTTATAGGGTGATGAAGATTAATATGGATATAGAGATGATTGGTTAGCATAATGGAAACATGAGTGGACATGTGGGTAGGGATCTATATTTTCTACTGAGAAGCTAGTCATGCCGCCTTCTTTGAATATGTTGCATTGTTGTCCACATGGATTGCAGTGTTTGGACTTGACATTCTTTTCCTTTTCACTTACGCTGATAGTGGTGTTTAGAATAGTTTTGGCTAGCTGCATCACTTTCCTTCATGTAGATGCCAAGTTCATCACTTCAAATATCTAAACTTGATGATCTCCTGTTGTTTTCTACGCAAGGCACATGCCAGATATCTGGAGTCGGGAAGGCTGGTGAATCGGTGAATCTTTGGACATGATATTTACCTTAAGGCATGTCAAAAATGGCATCGAGGGATATGATTATTGGTCATCTCGTACGTGAGGACACCCTTTCTGTACCAAACCTAACCAGGACACCACCTTTACCAGGTTGAACAGTTCCAGAGTCACTAGGGATTAAATTTGAAGGGGGGGTCTCATTTTACTTTGAAGGGTTGTTAGAAATTGAACCCTTCAATGTTGACATTTAAAAATAAAACATTCTTTTAATTTGAAAATTTAAGTGTTAAAAAAAATTTCATTATTTATGAAAAACATTGTATGGAAAAAAAAATGACAATAAGAAGAAATCCTAAGTGATTTAACATTTACATGGAATTAGTGAGGTAAACCATGTACATATGATTTATCACTTCCAAATTATTTTTATGGGGATTAATCAAGAGTTAGTATAGAGGAGGAGAGAGTAAAATAAAGTTTGAGAATGAAAAACATGTAACGATGATGGAAGCTAAGATTGGGAAAAAACCCATTTAGAAAGAGATTTATGCACTTGTTTTGTTAATGTGAACATAGCCATAACCGTTAGGAGTATTGGTTTTTTGTCTTGCATGTTATTTGGACTATTTATTTTTTGAAGGGAAATGTTTGTTTCCTATCACTCTAAAGTGATTAGAGTAGTTGATAACTACTCGCAACCTTATCTGAATGCATAATATGAAATTAGGGGTGAAAGTAGGCTCATGGGGTACTAAAGCTTATTTCTGTCTAGAATTGTTTTGAGAAGAGCTCTAGTATTAGAACTTTTATTTTACAAGGAAAAAAGAGATCAGGCATCAAATCCCTAACATTAATAACAAACTAAAAATATGATCTTTGTCGAGTGCCAACGTATCCACCTAAAACTAGTGTACTTCTAACATTGTACATCCCTAAGAGATTTAAAAGTGTTGATCCTTGTTGTGACCACTTGATCATTTCCATAACCAATGGTTTAAATAAACAACATAAAAGTAAAAAAAATAGAATAATAACTTTTCCATGACATTTTACCTTACCTATTTTGAAATGAATTTTTCTACAGGCTATTAAAAGCATTGTATTATTATCTTTCCAGCGAAATAAGTTTTTTAGGATCCACATTTCCATTAATGGAAAAAAAACAAGTTACAAATACCATCACAAAGATAATTGATATGTTTATCCATATGGACACAGGTCATGAGTAGCTAGCCATTCAGTTTCAAACTCCATTCAGTTTCATTGAGTATACTAACGCCTAGATGTCAAATGAGACGGATTGATAGGGATTCTCATTTCTCTTTTCAAAACTCGGTGCATATAATTATTTTTCAAATACATTGAAAAAAGTATCCTCGGATCGACCGTAGATCTTAGCAGATCTTACCAGTTTCCTCGGATCGACCGTAGATGTTGATTAGGAAGAGGGAGACAATGAATATGTGATGACAAGATCTTTACTTTGATATTCACTAAAATGTTCTGAGCTTCTCCAACATTATAATAGAATGGTTATGAGTGATTATTCACTCCTTTAAATAATGTACTTTATGGAACTACCAAACTGCTTAGTTTGGATCTTCCTCTTTTTAGGCACTGGACTAGGTCCATAAGTCTTGATTCTTCATGTGCACAAATCTAAGAACAGGAGGCTTCACAAGGCCCAAAAAGTTGTATTTTCTATTTTACTAATTCCTTGGATCATATTGAATTGTCAAATTAGTCCTTGGAATGGGTGTTAGGAGCAATCCTTATTTTTTCACTCAACTGGATGCTCCCCCTATCATGTAAATGTCTCCATTCACTGAGCTCCCTCTAAAGTTGTGATGATGATGATGATGATGATGATGATGATGATGGTGAATATGATGATGATGACGAAGATGATGATGATGATGATGATGATGAAAATGATGATGATGATGATGATGATGAAGATGATGATCATGATAATGGAGATGTTGATGAATTGGATGACGATGATGTTGATGATGAATATGATGATGAAGATGAAGATGTTGATGATGATGACGATGAATATGATGATGATGGTGATAACGAATATGTTGATGAAGAAGATGATGATGATGATAAGAAAGATGATGATGATGATGAATATCATGATGATGACGACGATGATGATGATTATGAAGATGATGATGATGATATGGATGAAGACGATGAAGATGATGGTGATGGAAATGAAAAGGATGATGATGATCATCGTCATTGTTGTCATCATCACCATCATATTTTTTGTCTTCATCCTCATCCTCATCATCATCATCATCATCATGATTTTGTTCATCCTTGAAGGGAATTATGAATAGGATCTCACTATAAGTAATGAAACCAATACAAATTATGAGAAAATCCTATTTAAATTAAATTAAACTACACTAAATTAAAAACATACATTTGTTAAACTATAATTAATTTAAAATGCAACAAAATATAAAATATGCAAATAAAAAAACCCAAAATAAACTAAAAAAAAGATAAATAAAAAAATAAAAAAACAAAACAAAAATACAAATATAAAATATGCAAATAATCAAACAAAAAAAGCAGAATTCAAAAACACCCATGCAGGATCTGCTCTGGCTCCCATTTGGGGGTTTTTGATTTTGAACTCTCACTGATGGATCTATAACAGGCTATGATGCTTTTTCACAGGAAGGGTGGGTGAAGGAATTTTCCTATTAGTGCATCATCCACTCCCTTCACATATGATCCCATGCTTCTAGAAGCACCTGCCCCACCTCCAGAATGGCAGCAATGTTTAGACCTTCAAGTTTGTTTCCTTCTATGTTTTTCTTGATTACCTATTGTGTTTTTATTTTCTTCATGGATTTTTTCATTGTTGTGGATGTGGTGGACATGAAATGGATCAAATATCCTTGGAATCATGAAGCACGAGATGTCCAGGTGAACTTGGGAAATTCAATGTGAGAAATAAAACCAACAATTATCGAGGAAAAGGAGGAAGGGAATGTGGAGCTATATGATTGCAGGGTATGCTCTGACTAGGAAATATGAAGATGCTTCTAATTTTTCTTTCTTGACAGTGCTTATGATTTGTGCAAACATCACGGCTTATAATAAGGGTAAGCAAGTTCATATCCTCTCCATAAAATATGGATTTGATTCATATGATTTTGTGGGTATTTATCTAGTTAGCATGTCTAAAAAATGTGGGTGTTTTTCTAGTTTTGTCCATTCCTTTTGGGCATTGTGTTAAAATTCCCATGAATTGATAGTTAAAAGCTAGACTGTGAATGCTTTTAATAGTATGATTGTTAGTTTTTCTTTTATAGTGGCAACTTTTTGGAGTTTGAAGCCCAAACGTTCTATAGCAAACTATTTTTGTTTGCTCATAAATGTTTTGAGGCTACTGAGCGGAGCTTTGTAGCAATTGTGGAACGCCAAAGTTTGTCTTGAGTTGTACATGCATAATTTCTTTGAGTAATTAGTGAGACATCAATCCCATCCATAGAATTCTCTATATAAACTAACAAAATATCGTTACATGGATCAATTCTTGCAAATTGTAAGTGTAGGAAAGCGTTGCAATAGAAGAGCACAATATTCACTCTGTGGTTTGCTGTTTCTTGTGTCCAATATGTCAAAATATTCTACCAAGAGGAAAATAAGTAGCAATGAGGGATACCTTGGAGTGTTTCCTAAGAAGAAACCCAAGCATGAACATGAGGAGAACAAATTCATGTTCAGGGTTTTGCTTCATAATGGTTTGAATTTAACTCTATAGTTGGACGATGCCATTGAAAAGATGTCTGTCACCTAGTTTGTAAGGAGTGTAAGGAGAAAAGATGAGAAATACATAATACAAAAGGGGTCAAGAAAGATACAATGAATGTTGCAACAACATTGCATGTACTTATAGTATTTATCTGGATGTTGAACAAACTTGAATAGTATTTTCAAATGACATGATTTATCTTTCATAACTTATAGAATATTAAAATTTGGTGATTAATATTGCTATGCAACTTTGAAGATTTCAACTTTACATAACAATTAGAAACCCCTTAGGTCTATGGTTGGAATCTGAAGTATGGAAACCAAATCATGGAAAACCACTGAGAAATTTGAAATTAATCACCATACACTAAACTTTAAAATGAAATATTTTAAGGAATGCATAATAAATTTTGAGCAAAAAATTGTATTGTTAAATTTGCAAAGTTGTTTTTATACAATATATTTCCTTTCAGTTCATGTGTATTTAAATTTTTTTGGATTAAATTAATTTTTTTGTATTTCCTAGTATATAATTGAAATTTATGTTTTTCTAAAACTCAGTTTATATTTTGATAATGCTTGCAAGATGGCTGTTTGCGTTTTGATCGTTGGAGAATAGAGGTGGATTTGGTTCTGAATACTGTGGCAATGAATGTTTCAACTAATTCATCAATATTGCGGTTTTTTGATGAGGAAAATATCTCTTGTTTCGAAGACACACCATCTTTCAACCCCTTACCTAACTCAAGGGCTTGCATTATTTCGTAAAGGTCTCTCTCTCCTCTCTCTTTATATGACATATACACACATGGTTGTAGAATGCATGTTGATGGGGTGAGTCTTAGAGTAAACATGAAATTGAAGTATTCTCTTATAAGTAAAAAAAATTGTATTAATATATGCACTACAAAACCATTCCATGAGCTCCTGAAAGTGCATTATGTTAGAATAAATATTTCCATATCTAAATATTATTTACTAGAATTTTTTTTTTCGTAACTAGGGGAATCGACAACTGGATTTGGGCTAGTACTCACATCACATGGGGTCCCTGGATCCATTTCCACTACCACTATACCCCTAGGTTCCCCACAGCCTTCGAAAGACATGGGACATAGCTAAGCCCGGGTGGGATTGGATCTTATGACCTCCAATTTACAACAAGTGACTTCATAACAACTGAACCGCTAACGAGCCACACCCATGCGGGCTATTATTTACTGGAAAGTTAACATTTCATTGATAACAAATATTTATCTAGAGTTTTTAGTGACATTTTATTCATATAGTAAGACAACATGACTCTTTCCTCTGTTTTTTGTTTTGTATTGTTTGACACGATGGTGGTATTAATAGTGTCCACACATTTCCAGTAAAAACCTATTTATATGTGTATTTACTATATTTATGTCTTAGACTTTAAAATTTGTGTGTTGTTTTCATTTGAATACAATGGTTAAAGAAATCTTGTTGAATACAAACACAAGTTTCCACATTAGTGAGGCAACGGTATTGTAATATAGCATTTAAATGCAAGTTGATATTCTGGTGGAAAATGTGTGTTGGATAGATTGATTGTTGATTTCCTTTGTAGGACTATGCAATGTGACTCCAGAACCACATATTTTGGTGGAATTACCCCAAGAACACACTTTCCAGATAGCATTAGATGATTTAATTGTATGCCCATTTTTTATTTCATACAGTATTTTGATATTTTCCATGCCTGGAAAAATGACCACTTGTGTATAGGTCTAGGAATGGATTATTTATTTAATTTCCAACCAACATAGTGGTTTTCCATTTATTAGGACAACTCTTTGCAAGTGGCATAGGCCAATGGACCTAGCGAAAGGTGATCGATAAGGTAAGGGTTCTTGTATTGCCTACATTCTCCCTAGGCATTAATATTGTGTATGACTTTATTGTACCTTTCATATAATATAACTTTGCTATTTTCATTTCTATCCTCTTCATCATCCTTCATATCCAATGTTTGTATAGAAACATAAAAATATCAGAGTTATATGTGTTTGTTGTGTTCTTGTTGTACCATTCCCTACTTTTCCCTGGGTTTTAGAGTTCCTGCCGCATTTTTCCATTGTATTCTTGGGAATAGTGTATTAATTAGTACTAGTGTTATGTTCACCTATTTTGCAGTGCACCGTGCTCACATTTTGGACAGGGTTTCCCTATGTTTAACTACTAAAGTTGAATTTTTGTATCTTTCCCTTGGTTACCTGCTATCATGAGGTTCTTTTTCACTAAACAGTTCTAATGATAGTGGTGCATGGTTTGTGCTATTTTTGCAGAGAAATTGATGAATAAATAACATCCTTGGGTATTTTAACAGAAGTGCACATAACTTGATAGTCTGATTCTTTCATAATACCCTCTCTAAGGAGAATTTGCTCAACATAAATTGCAATTTCCTTTGTGGGTGTACTACATATCCTAGTGTTAGGTCACATACAAACTTGATAGAACCTCCTAGACATGAATTGTTGGAGTTTGAAGCCCCAATGTTCTATAGAAAACTATTTTTGTTTGCTCGGAGTGGCTTTGAGGCTACTAAGCAGAAATTTGTAGCAATTGTGGAACGCCAGATCTTGTCTTGAGTTCTACATGCATAATTGATTTGAGTAATTAGTGATACATCGATCGCAGCCACAACAGTCTCTGTATAAACTAATGAATTCCCATTGCATGCATTAATTCTTTCAAATTCTAAGTGTAGGAAAGTGTTGCTATAGAGGAACACAATATTCCCTCTGCGGTTTGACATTCCTTGTGTTGAAGATGGAAGAATATTCTACCAGGAGGAATAAAAGCAGCAATGAGGGCTATCTTGCAGTGCTTCCTAAGAAGAAACCAAAGCCTGAACCCGAGGAGAACAAATTCATGTTCAAGGTTTTGCTTCTTAATGGTTTGAATTTAAGTTTGCAGTTGGAGGATGCCATGGAAAAGATGTTGGTATCCAAGTTTGTAAGGAATGTTAGGAGAAAAGATGAGAAATAAATAATAGAAAAGGGGCCAAGAAAAATACACTGGGGTCCCCAAGTCTAGTGGAAGATGCAATGGCAGAACAAATAAATATGGAAACATCATATGCAGTGATTCTCACAATCCCATGCTCATAGCTTTGCAGGTTCATCACTGAAATTCCTCCCCCAAACTATTTCTTTAGTTTTTTTTATAAGTCAATAAAAATGTGTTTATATGTGCAGTATAAAAGCATTCCATGAACTCCTAAAAGTACATTATGTTAGAACAAATATTTCCATATCTAAATATTTTTTGTTGGAAAGTTAACATAAGTAGATAATAAATATTTATCCGGAGTATTTAGTGACATTTTATTCATATCGTAAGACAACATGACTCATTCCTCTGTTTTTTTGTTTTATATTGTTTGACAAGATGGTGGTATTAACAGTGTCCACACATTTCCAGTAAAAATCTATTTATTTGTGTATTTAATATATTTATGTCTTAAACTTTAAAATTTGTATTTTTTTTCGTCTTAATATAATGGTTAAAGAAATCTTGTCGAATACAAACACAAGTTTCCACATTAGTGAGGCAGTGATATTGTAATATAACATTTAAATGCGAGTTGATATTCTGGTGGAAAATGTGTGCTCGATAGATTGATTGTTGATTTCCTTTGAAAGACATCTGGAATGTGACTCCATAAGCACATCTCTTGGTGGAATTACCCCAAGAACACACTTTCCAGACATCATTAGCTGATTTTTTTTTGTTTAAGTGCCCTATGACTTGCTGTGAAAACCTTTTTTATAGTACAAGCGTATTATGATAGATTTCTTAGTTTTGCATGGGAATATTTGTTGGGGTTGAAATAGAGGCATATTTCCATTCTATAGTATTTTTCTTGTAGTAATAATTTTTTGTGAATATCGGTGACATTTCCACCTCGTGGATCTTGTTTGACAAATATCTAATGTCTAGCTTATGATTTTCCTATTGAATATTTCTGAAGTGGATCTAGTTATTAAGGATCATATTGGGTTTGAACCATTCAACCCTATCTACTCCTTAATCATTAAAGCCTCCATGAGATCCTCAATTGACCCCATCTGCAGAGCTTAGATTTGTTAGGCACTAATCATATCTTTTATGCCACTTTAAATCTTAATTCATCTTTCATTTTCTGTTTTATAAGATATGAAAATTTCTGTCATTTACATGTATTAAACTCATCCCTAAAACATCAAATAACATGCTAGTTTTGCCCCAGTTTCTGGTTGGGAATCGCCTTCTAGAAATCTGCTCTGCAGCACTGATTAAATCTAGTCTAAAACAGAATTAAAAGGTTGATTTGTAGGGTTGAAAACTTCATATTAATTAGTGAAATTCCTATATCTTCCCTAGTTTTAGCCTCATGTGTACCTTATTTAAAATCTAACTAAGGGTTAAAATATTCCGCTGTCACAAATCTTGGTTGCTAGTTGAAAAAGACATATCATTTGCAAGTTTGTAGAAGCATTTAATTTATTAATTCATATCTCAAATTTGAGGATATTTTCACATATACACTAATAAATTCTCAAACCCCGATTCTTCACTACTAAAATCCCTTGTAGCATCAACTAGTCCATTGATCGTATCAATCCATTTAACATTTTCTTCTAGAACTAAATCTTGTAATTGCAAATAATGCATCTCAATAGAAGCTAGAGCCTACAACCTATTGGCTTTATATGACAGATATGGTGTTAACACTTTCCATTGTAGATAACATTGTAATACCTGCAACATCTATGATATAGCCCACTTGAATGGTGGTAGAGTGAATTATTGTAATTTTTAGTTTCTGTTATTTTATGCTTGGTTTGACAAGCGAATCCACAGATACACTTCAAGAATCAGTAGTCGATAAATCAATATCTTGGATAACTTATCCCATTCAATTATTCTTAGTGGCATGATTATATGCCTAGAGTAAATTTTGTAAGCACTTATTCAAAACATAACATCTATTGTATATTGGTATGATGTACACATTTCAATGTCGGTTTCTAATTACTTGCAATATTTCCATACTTATTCATCACATCCAAATAGGGTCCTTACAGAATGGTCTTATTCCAACCCTCTATTCATATGAAAATTGTATGGTTTCATCTCGGTCCAATGTGCATCCTATGAACTTCCAAAGTTTTTATCAGGCAGACATAAAGGTGATAGAAAAGAACAACGGCAAAAACTTTATGTCGTTGTTCTTTTCTATCACCTTTCTATCTACCTGATAAAAACTTTGGAAGTTCATAGGATGCACATTGGACCCAGATGAAACCATACAATTTTCATATGCACAGAGGGTGGGAATAAGACCATTCTATAAGGACCCTATTTGGCTGTGATGAATAAGTATGGAAATATTTCAAGTAATTAGAAACCGATATGGAAATGTGTACATCAGACCAATATACAATAGATGCTATGTTTTAAATAAGTTCTTACAAAATTTACTCTAGGCATATAATCATGACACTAACAATAATTAAATGGGATAAGTGATCCAAGGTATTGATTTATTGACTACCGATTCTTGAAGTGTATCTTTGGATTCGCTTGTCCATAGACACAAAAACTCCATGATACTGCACATTAATCACAAGCACTTATTGAAGATCCAAAACCATGGAAAGGAAGGTGCCTTTCCATGGTTTTTTAATTTTTTTTGAAACCTCCAGGTTTTGTCTCAATATCAATGAACTTTCGTTGCAGGTATTGCAAAACCATCGTAACCCTGGGTGGATTTCCACGAATACCATCCCTATAACATGTTGAAATATTGCAACTTTGAAGAATATTCTATATGTATTTTTTGTGGTCCCCGATGTTCATACTAAGAGAATCACTTGTATTTCTTGTAAGTTGGGTCATTATTACCCCATTTGTGGTTACTCGAGCCTACATGATTAAATTAGGATTACTCGAGCCTACATAACCGAATTAATTATTAAGTGAATGAAAGACTATAAATAGAGGTGAGGTGCTTCTCATTTGAACACACACACACACACTCACTTATGTAGTGCATGAGAGAGAGAGAGAAATAGCTATGGAGAGAAGAAGGAGGATCAGTCTTTTGGGTTTTACCTTTTACCTTTTTGGGGCATCTATATTGAGGAAGCTTTTGTTCGATTTTTTCCATTAGGATTTTCCTGAGATAAATCTGTGTTGTTTTTGTGTGTTTGTGATTTTCTATCTTTCTGTGATCTTTTGGATTATGGTTATGCTGTTATGATGCTAAATGTTTTAAAATGTGATATAACCATTAAAAGTTCAATATGGTATCAGAGCCACCCTGAAAGAAGACACTATGCAACTGTAGAAGCTAGGGATTCTTACTTTCTAGGTCTCTCTACACGATCTATCAGCAAAGAAAGGCTAGGTTGACTCTCCATTGAAGGGCGCGTCTTTCTGTCGATGCAGAACTTGATCTCGAGCATTTTCAGTTTTTGCTACAGGAAATTAGGGCTTTTTACACAAGAAATTTTTTTGAGTGAGTCCGACATAGGATTAATCTCCTCATAAAAGTCAAATTTTAGAGACTTGGGTTGATATTTTTGGTTGGGTGAAACTACGAGAAAGTCAAACCCTAGTTTGACCCCCGACCTGAAAAACCCTAAAATATTGAAACTGATGGTTTTGGTAGATTTGCTATATCTTGAGATTGGAGAAGGCTCAAGTGCTGAAACTTTCATAGGTCAAAGATAAAAAAATTACATACATGGTGTCCATGTTTTAAAATCAGATTCGCTATATTCTAGGAGATATGGTTCCTCCAAGTTAGGGTTCCAACCTCTCCCAGGATTCATCCCTAAAGAGGACACCTGGGGAGAATTTCTATATCTTAGGATATGAAGGTCCAAATTAAATTTTGCAAGATGTTCCAGAAATGGTACGGACTTTAATTTATGTGGTATTATTTTTAGACTCTGAAGATGAAACATTGACACATGGAATTCCATACAAGTTCTCTCTTTTGAACAGTCCTGAAATACGTCACCTTGGGAAAACGAACATAATTCCTAATTGGTAAAACAAATTCTTCTCTAAAATGTGGTGTTGGAAAGTGGACATGTGAAGCTACCACAGTATGAAATTTTGGAAATAGAGGAGCAGTAATTTTGGATATAACACAGAAACAATGTCGAGCATTCTATAGAAGAAACTGAAGAAAAATAGGGCATCAGATATTTTGCAATTCTGATCACAGTTTTGGGAAAATGAATATGTTGCTCAGCTCACCTTCAGGAGTTGCATATTTATTTCTAATAAGATCTGAAAGATTCCAAGTTTTGAAAATTAGGGTTTCTCTAATAAACCCTAGATCATCTAGATCCAAAAGTAGGATGAACATCTCAAACCGGTAAAATGTGATATTTTTCCGTTTACATTTAAGGTTCTTATTTCAAAATGACCTAGCACCTATGCTTGATGACAAGCTTGGTGAAGATGAAAACTTTCAAGCATGGAAGCATAAGATCTAATTGGTTCTTGAAGAAAAATGAATTGGACACCTACATAAATGGAGAGGTTCTAGTTCCAAAGAGAAATGAGGCTAAAGCCTTACATAAGAAGAAACTAGACTCATAATAAGAGAAGGGAAGATGAGAGGAACTAAAGATCAAGCGCTCATTATTCAAAGAAGATCCCTCAAGTGAGGAGGAATATGAAGAACTCAATTCTTGAAGAACCTCTTATCCATCTTATCATTTGGATAAGGAATGATGATGTCATGAATGAAGAAGATGATGAAGCAGAAGGATCAAGAAGGAGTCTACCCACGAAACAAATAAAAGATAAGTATTCAATTGTCATTTCATGACATTGTTTTATATTCAGTTGATGTGTTATGCATGATAGAATGTTTTCATTAATGACAGTATGCATGTGATGGGTAAGTAGCTCATGGTGCTATACACCTATCCATTGCTACTTATCTAGAATGAAACCTCCTTGCTGACATATTGGATTAGTGCACAATCTCAATAATGTCATTTAGAAATTTTATGTGAGATGTGGATGAATGTTGTATTGGCTAAATAGTTGAATGATGCATCGTTATTCATATGTTATATGAAATGGTTCTAACCATGCAACAGGTGCATTTGACTTATAGGAAAGTTCTTGTACAACCTCCTACAAGAAAACAAGGATGAGACTTTTTCTGAAGAACAAGTGATGACAATTCAAGATTCACTCCAATAAACATGATATCTGAAGCTCCCAGGGTCAGAGACACTGTGACGAAAGGAAGATATTTAGAGAGCGGTAGATCCACCTCGAAGGATGAAGACCACCATGGGTACAAGAGATAACTCAAGATGAAGAAAAAAGAGGCAATACTTCCAAACCAAAGTAAGAGGCCTCAGGCACACTCTAGTTGGGTAACACAGTTGGGTGACATCATTGATGCTAACCTTTCCATCTATGAAAGAAGTTATGATCAAAGAGTAACAGTCGATTAAGGGGAATGATGTCTATGATATGGTTTTGAGTCCTAAAGGGAATTCCATAGTATCTTCCATATGAATCTATAAGAACAAGTGTACAAATAAAGTTTCATGGTTTTCCTCAGAAAGAATAGACTATGAAATAACATATTCTATTGACCAGACCCACTAGAAGTATATATCAAGTAAAGAACCACCTCTACAGAATGAAGAGGGAAGATGATGCTTCGCTTTAGGGGGAGTGACTACATAATATCTCTAAGGTTGGAAGGGTATGATATGATGGACAAATTCCTGATGGATCGAGACTTTACCAAGATTAAAGTTGGTTCCAACCTTCAAGGTTGAATGCAGAAGACTAGGATTTGTTGATGACCTGACAAGACGAACTCATGGAAGATGCTATGATGAAAGAATACTAGAATGATTTTTGGGATATAGTAATCAAACCAGAAAGAAATAATGTAATATCTTCCAAAAGGATTTGCAAAAATATGCTACTGATAGAAGTAAGGAAAGACTTGTGTATAGAGGTTTCTCTCAAAAAGAGGTAATTAATTATGAAGAGACACTTGCTCCAGGAAGCAAGGTACACTTCCTTCAAAAATATCAAGGTAATTGCTTCCATGATGAAGTGGGATATAAATCATATGGATGTAAAGACAAGACTTCCTTAATGGTATGATTGAGGAAGAGTTCTACATCTAATAGTCACAAGTATTTGAAGTTGAAGACAGACGGACTCACATATGCAAGTTGAAGAATGACCTGTATGGCTTGAAGTAAGCTCCCAGATCTTGGTATGGAAGGATAGATAGTTTCCTAACGAGCTTGGGATTTACCAAGAGTAAAGATGACCCTAACCTTTACTTCAAGGTTATAGAAGATGAACCTGACATACTATTACTGTATGTGGATGATCTATTTTTTATGCAGTGGAAAATTTGAAAATATTTGATATGTTGGAATGTAAAGCCATGGACACACCCATGGATTCCAACTTGAATTTGTTAAGCTAATGACTCATCAGAGTTAGTGTATGTGACTCAATACATACATATTATTGGGTCATTGATGTATCTAACAAATACCAGACCATACATTTATTTTGCTATGAAAACCTCATCTAGTTCAACCTAGACGTGTTCACCTAATAGCTTCAAAAAATCTGATGAGATATCTGAAAGGGACTATAGACTTTGGTCTATACTACAGATTGTATCGCTATATAGATTCAGATTCAGCTAGAAGTTTCTTAGACAGGAAAATCACTTTAGGTGAATGCTTTTGTATGGGGTCTACTATGATTTCATGGCTTAGTAGGAAACAATCTAGTATTTCTCTTAGCATGGCAAAAGTAGAATACATAGCAGCTTTCTCTGCTAGTTGTGAATCAATATGGATTCAGAAGCTGATGTCAGGTCTCTTTGATCTGGATATGGATACTACTGAGATTCTATATGATAACCAGAGTTTTATAAAGATGACAGAGAAACCAGTGCTCCATCGAAGCACATAGAAATCCTGCATTTGAGATAAGATATAGATTATGATGTTTCAGTATTCCCATATTGAAGATATAGATGATGCTTCAACATTTACATAATGTAGATGCAGATGATGGTGATTCAGTATTTCTATACTGAAGATACAAATGATGATGCTTTAAGTATTTTTATATTGAAGATATAGATGATGATTCTTTCAGTATTCACATACTAGAGATACAGATGATGATAATTCAGTATTCACATACTGAAGATGTAGGTGATGATGGTTTAGATGATGATGTTACAAGATGATGATTCAACACTGATGTGTTGATGAAGCCTCTTTCTCGGGTAAAGTTCAAACACCTACGAGATAAGATTGATGTTGTTCAAAAATACCTTGCTTGAAAGGGGGAGCAGTGATGTTGTAGTGGGATTGTATTATCCCTGGAAACTTGTCCTAAAGTGATCCAATGACCTCGGTCCTCGAGAAAGAAGAGGGATTGTATCATCTAGAGACATTTGTCCAGAACAGATCCGATGAATTCTGTCCTTGAGAATGTATAGGGATTGTATCATCCAAAGACATCTGTCAAAAATGGATCCAGTGACTTCAGTCCTCGAGAATGTTGAGAGATTGTATAATCCCGAGACATCTATCCAGAATGGATCCAGTGAATTTGGTCCTCAAGAATGATGAGGGATTGTATCATCCCGAGAAATATGTCCACAATGGATCCAATGACTTTGGTCCTCGATAATGTGGTGGGATTGTAACATCCCTAAAATTTTGTTCAAAAAGGATTCTGTGACTTTGTTCCTCGAGAATGTGGTGGGATTGTATCATCCCTAAACTTCAGTTCAGAACGGATCTGGTGACTTCGGTACTCGAGAATGTATTAGTATTGTATCATCCTTGAACTTTTCTTCAGAAAGGATCCGGTGACTTCGGTACTCGAGAACGTATTAGGATTGTATCATCCTTGAAATTTTGTTTAGAACGGATTCGGTGACTTCAGTACTCGAGAACGTAGTAGGATTGTATCATCCTTGAACTTTTGTTCAAAACAAATCCAGCAACTTCAATTACTCGAGCCTACATAACTTAATTAATTATAAAGTGAACGAAAGAATATAAATAGAGGTGAGGTGCTTCTCATTTGAACACCCACACACTCACTTGCGTAGCGCATGAGAGAGAGAGAGAGAGAGAGAGAGAGAGAGAGAGAGAGAGTTGTGGCTGGAGAAGGAGGATCAATCTTTTGGGTTTTACCTTTTATCTTTTTGGGGCATCTATATTGAGGAATCTTTTGCTGGGTTTTTCCCATTATATTTTTCCTAAGATAAATCTTTGTGTTATTTTTGTGTGGTTATACTTGTCTATCTTTCAGTGATATTTTGGCTTATGGTTATGCTATTATGATGCTAAATGTCTTAATATCTGATATAACCATTAAAAATTCAACATAGCGACACAGTTTCATGGAACAATTACCATTCAACTTGCATATTTCGTCGATAGAGATTGGTTTTCCAGAGTTTTGCGTGGAAGAAATTTTTGTTCAAATTTAAGAATCCATCAATAGAGGGACAATAATTCGTCACAACTGTTCCATGGTTTGGCATGGAAAAAAAACATTACCTAGTAGTTTTTGGCCATATTTTCATCGTTATAGGGATAATTGTTTTGTCGGTAGAGGTACGAAACATAGAAAATGAATTAAAAAAAATCAATTTCAAGGCCACCATATAGAAGACATGTGGCGGCCATATTTTGTCGCTATATAGATAGCTGGTAAATTTCATTGTTAGATCGACAAAATAAGTGCCACAAAACTTTAAGACCATTATCGTCGCAATTGAGATGACAAAATGTGGAAAGAGCAATGAAAAAACCGTTGCAAATTTGCTCATACGTATTAGTGTGACAGAGACAACAAATGAACAAATATAACAGGTTGAATCTGGATTCTACACCTAAATACACAATTGTGATTGAGGGGCCCTCTTAGGTGACACTGGCTTCCATTCATGAGATAATCAATCACCAACCATGAACCAAAAGATAAAACCAACAACTAAACAAATCTTTTGTATTAAAACTGGAAGCAAAATTAAAAAAACATTTTTCCTCCTTTTTCTTCATAGCCAAAGATGAATTTTTATAGTGATTACAATGGAGAGAAGGTCGACCCTTTTAGTGGTCGACCTCTCTCATAATAGAATTACATAAAATCTGAACAACACCTTCCATTGATGAGTTATACTAAACATGGCGTTTCTCTCAAATCGTGCGTGTTGATTTCCTAGATTCGCGCAACATAACCGTGGGATTCTTGGACAGGACGTGAAGAAAATATTTGCATGTAGAGGCTCATAAGCCATGTCTTCTAAGTGGGAAACAAAACCCATGTCTCGTGAATTGGTTCATTTAATATTGAACACATTCTCTTTATATCATGGGTAAACAAATACGTTATGTTAATTAATCATAAAATCATGTCATATACTTAATAAAACAAACCATGGCATAAAAAACATATCACGTGAGGAATTATGGAAGAATTCAACGCATTAAAACAATATTATGTATTAAATATAATAAATAAAGTAATACATGTTACCTATTTTAATGTTTTAAAGCCAAACCTTTCACAAGCTTTACGTATTACAAGCCTTTAAGGAGTAAATAATCTAATACATAAAGCTTGACAATGAAGGTTAAATTAAGTCTTTTTCCAACATTATGTAATAATACAATATATATTATATAAAATCACCAAATCTTCTATCTAGAAAAGTAATATATATATATATATATATATATATATATATATATATATATCTATCTTTTCAACTTGTGAATTTAAATTTAAATTACCAAATCTTTGGTTATGGTTGATAAGAAATCTTTGCAATGCATATAAAAAAATCTACCAATCACGAACTTCTCAATACAAATAAAAGAATCTACCAGTACACTTTGTACAACTCTGCAATAATACAACCAAAATAATTACCATTCCACTGTAACCCCACCATTATAATCAACATTCATTCATTTGTATTACAAACATCCCAAACATAAACAAGAACAAACATATAATATGAACATATACGCTCTCATTAACGCCTTAGATCCAATAATAATGGTAGAGAATTATTCTAATAAAATCACATTTTCAACAACTAGATCAAATTCAATTTGAATATATAAAAACCATGTAGCGTCTCTCCATCAAGAGTAGCATCCACTAATAACATATAAATGGCAGTTGATAGTTTAAACATGACAAGGAATCTAATAAATCATATCATTTGATCTCTATAACAATTTCATAGAACCAATACTCCTAGGATAGAATAAAACCCTAATAACACTCAATGATCCCTAAGAATCAATAGTTCCCTAGAAATCAATAGGTGCCTCAAAAAAATTCCATGATAAAAGGTAAATTTATGATACAATAATTATTGTAAATGAGAATGAACAACATAAAATTTTTAATAAAAAAACATACCATGTTAATTATTGGATGAAAAGTGTGATTTGAGTTTGTATTCACTCAAATCGCATGTGTGACATGCCCCTTCAAGACTTGATCTTTCATTTGCACATTGATGAAGTCCTTGTATGGATTATAATAATCAACGAGGATGTGGTATCAAAGGTTTGATGCATATATATTGGGGCTTGGTTTCTCAAGTAGAAAGTCAATATATAACTAACTTCTAACTAACATGTGTGGTCATAATTTTTTACATTTTTCTAATCTAACTTATACTAGATTTATTTTATATATTGTTGTCTCTTCTTATTTTGGAGTAGATTTGATGGATGCGAAAATAACCTTTTTTCTTGGATATCTTGAAGAATAAATCTAGATGAAACAACAATAAGATTTTAAAGTGAAGGGAAATAAGGAGTTAGTTTGCATGTTGAAGAAGTCCTTGTATGGATTACAATAATCAACAAGGATGTGGTATTGAAGGTTTGATACATATTTATTGGGACTTGGTTTTCGAAGTAGAAAAGTCAATCTCCATGTGTATTTAAAGAAAACTACTTACCAATTTATTTGTGTGGTCTTGTATTTCAATGAAACGTTGTTGACTAGAAACAATAAGGAAATAATTAAATATGTCCAAGATCCATTATCTTCTAATTTCGATATGAAATATATTGGTGCCACAAAAAAAAAGAATGGGAATGGAAATTAAAAGATATCAAACAAATAGGAAACTATGGTTGAATAAGGAGGAATATATTGAGCCAATGTTGAATAGGTTTAATATGAAAAAACATAAATCAATAAAGGTACCTATTTATTTAGGTGAAAAGTTATCTTCACATAAATGTCTCAAGACTTAAGAAGAGGTAGAAGATATGTACAATGTTATCTATGCTAGAGATACTGGAATTTTGATGTATTCTATGGTACATACTGGACCATGAATTGCCCATGCAGTGGAATTTTATAGAAGATGTATGTCAAAAATATGGAGCAAACATTGGATTGTTGTAAGGAAGGGTTTTGTATTGTTGAACAAAACTTCATATTATGTAATCTACTTCCAAGTAAAATCTATACATCATGTGGAGATATATATACATGGATTTGTTGATGCAGACTAGGTTAGATATATTGAACACATAAGATCCACAAGTGGCTATGTATTTAACATGTTTGATGGAGCAATCAATTGGATGAGAAAGAGGAGAGATATATTTTCATTGTCAACCATAGAAAATGGCCACATGGATTCCACTCATAGAAATAAATAATATATATGGTTTCAATTAGCTATTCGTTTCGTTTAGAAAGTAGTGAGAATAAGTTGTGATAGATAAAGTGCACTATTTATAGCAAATAATCATACTTATCATTCCAACACAAAGAATATTGATGTATAATACCATTTTGTTAGATACATGGTTGAATAGATCAAAGTATTATTGGAGATGGTTGATACGTTAAAGAATGTTGTATATTCATTGACAAAGCTGGTTAGTATTAAAAACTTATCATTGTGTAGAGAATCAATGCACATTGCTTCCCCTAGCAGTTGAATACATGAATGTTATTACTTGTCCACATTGTTTTAAAAAATACAACAAGTGGGATCATGTTATACATGTGTTGTACTCTTTATAGGTACGCATAGAAAATTTTGATTCGATTTGTTGTTCAATTTGCATTTTTTTGTCCAATGGTTTTCCAACACATTCTAAACTAATTTCAATTAAGTATTAATGGTTGTAATCTAATATGGGTTAATGGATCAATTTTTTGGATGCTATAATATTTAATTTTAAATTGTGAATATAATATAATGAGATAAAGAGAGGAGAAACTCTCAATAAGTTTTTTTTTGGTTGGCAAAGGGAATGACCTAAAGGAATAGTTGTAGGAATAGTTGTATGTTGAGTTTATCCATTGAAGATATAATTCATACATAACCATTGTATTGTTGCTATTGAATCAGTGATGTGGGGTTGGTCAAATGGTGTCATAATTTTAGGACCCTAAAAAGAACTAAGCATTATACCTCCTATGGAGGTTTCAACCTAGAACTAGAAATATCACAAATGTGCCACCAAAGCACTAGACATCTGAGAAATGTTCCACCTAAGTGAAAAACATATAAGAGAGGTCCTAGATCTAGGATAAGGGGAGATGATATTTTTTATGGTAGTCCATTACATTAGTGTAGTTATTGAGAGGTATCATATCATGATTAGAAAACTATGTATGGATGAAAAATAAGAGTGAACTACTAAGTGAACTCTTGGTCGCTTGGTGCATGTGAGTATTCAATCGTGAACCTCATATGCTACATTATTCCCCCCTTATAGAAGTTGATATATATTATATGGGAATATTAAAGAGTTGCAAGGAAGGAGAGAATCATTAAATGTAATAAAGGAGAGAAGAAACAAATGCATCTTAGTACTCCAGGGGTCCTCATCATGTGAGCCAATTCCTTGGTGTCACATGAGAATGCTCCCCTAGTTAGGAAATGATGTCCTATTTTGCATTGCAATATGTAGTTCTTTGATCATCAGTGAAAATAATTCTACAAGGGTTCCCCATGGACCATTATGATGTTTTAAGGAAGTGTAAAAAAAGAGAGAAACAAGATTGAAGGGAAGAGACATCCATGAACTCGAGGGTAGCTTGAGGATGAAGGTACCATACACTATTGAAGGATAAGGTGAAAATAAGGGAGGTGATGTATGTTAATGTAATCCAATAAAAGAATAGAGAGGGCTAATGCCAACAACCCATTAGAAAAGTCAAATGAAAGCATACTTTAAATCTATGCAATATAACAAATTGAGGGTGAAATATCAAGAGAAGTATCAAGAAAGGAATCTATAGTGCTAAATAGGAGGTATCCATCTTGAGTAGGGTCATACTCAAGATAAAAACCCAACACATATTAACCCCGAACCTCTATGATGATCCCTCACCTTCCTCCCAAATAATCTCAACCCATTTGGTACCTCTTTGGCCTTTATATGCAAGCTTATCCTCGCGGCTAATAAACAAAAATATGATTAAGAAAGTACCTTTATGTTGATGGAAGTATTCCTGGTGTCATGAGGAAAAGAGTATGGTCTTCTGAGTGAGAGTTTTGAGAGATTATAGAGTTTGTTAAAGTGAGTCAAAATCCATTATGAGGACACGGCTTCAACATCAAGACTTTGGTTTTATTTTTCTTCTCTATTTCTATTAATACATATATGTTTCCATTTCCCAGGAATAATTTCTGTTTGATGTGAGTTGTTTATTACTTTTCTCCTTGATCATTAGCATAGAGTGTTAAGTTATAATTTTTATTTCACTTTTGTCTCTTTCTCTTTACAATATTTTGCAGGTACAATTAATTGTGAAAGAATTCATAAGACAAGGATCACCTTCATTGTGAGGTAAGAAATATTTACATTATAGTGATTTCAAAATATAGGGAGATGATACATTTCTATGAGTCTTTTGTTCTAGATCTGCCCCATGTAGACTAGGGAAACAATCTTTGTGTGCATTGATTGAGAATTTATGACAAAAGTGACCAAATATTTTTTATTATTTATTTTTAGGTCATCCCTAAATTATAAAAATAAATATTCAACGTGTAGATCTAATTCTCTAAGAGAATGTAGAAGGAAATTCTAAAAATGTGGTAAAATTAGGAATTATCAGAAAGAATTCAAATCCAAGAATATTTATAAAATTAAAGATTTGATACTTCCCCTTGCAGAAAAAATAAATCCTCCATGGAAGGAGTGATTAATTACATGGTCCACTAACTCGAGTGATTAATTACATATGAATCCTATTAAGGAGTGTTTTTGTGAATATTAAAAGTATGATGGAGGTGAATATTTTCTAGGATATGAATCAAGAACCAGATCATAGGATGTGGAAGTGTTTATTCATTGCTAAAATTCGGAAGGATTAGAACTCTCACATGAATCTACACATTTGGATCTTGCCAAAAACCTAATATATGTTTGCAAATTGGGTGATGTAGGTGTGCATACTTGATTTGAAAAGGGAATATGCAAGATGATTTGAGGAACAATGGTGTTGATTATGTGTCGATAAAGGAACACTGTACAAGATATTGGGAAACACTTTTAATGATGGATGTAGTAATCCCATTTTTCTTTAGGATAAAAATAAAAAAGACATTACTGTTATTGTCCTTGGAGAGAAGACAATGTTATGGGATCAAAGACCAGGACATACTTGACAGAAGGGTCTTCAAGATTGAATTGGTAAAGGTATATTTAAGGGTTTTTATAATTAATTATTAGATCTCAATTTCCATGAATATTCTATATATGTTAAATAAAATCAAGTGAGATTCCCATCTGGTGTTACAAGGGAAAAATGATTCCGAGAGTTAATATCCAGTGATGTATTTGGACATGTTATTTTTTCACCATGTAAATCTGTGTATTAGATTTTATTCATTGAGTATTTATCGAGCAAAATATGGATCTATTTTATACCTAAGAGATATGTGACCTTGGTAAGTTTAAAGAGATTAAGGCTCTTTTAAAAAACTAGACAAAGAATAAAATAAAAGTATTGATAAAAAATAATGATGGGATGTTTTATTTAGGGATGTTAAAGTTGTTCCTAAATAGGAATTCCAACCAAGGGAATAAAAAATAGAGATAATAAATTTTTATATGGAGGGTAGAAAAACTAACTCAATAAAAAAGATGAATTATAAGAGGAAGAACCTCAAACTCCAACCTTGAGGAGATCAATTTGGGAAAGAAGGAAATCATAAATGCATACTCCATCAAGTTTTTTTATATCTATTATTGATGATGACCCTAGAACTATTGGGAATACAATATATTTAGAGGATAGTAAACTACATTTTTAAGGCCATGATTGGAGAAATGGATTCCTTGGATAAGAAAGAGATGTAGGATATAATTGAGTTGTTGGTTGGAATGAAAGGTAAGGTTAGGAAGTACAAATCAAAAAGGTAAGGTGGAGAAGTTAAATAAAAAAGTTAAGGTGGAGAAGTAAAAATATCGCCTAGTTGCAAATGACATTCTCAAGTGAATGGAATTGATTTTGGTGAGAAAACAAGTGAATTTGACCACAAATTCCAATGGCCTAAATGTCGTAGTTTCAACATATTGATATCGACAATTTGACAAGTTGCTTTCTTTTAAATTGTCAGTGAAATATCGCATCAATTTTTTACGTTAAAATTACTCATCAGATTTTTGACCAACCGTAATCATAAATCCAACACGCATCCCACTACCACTCGGTCAAACTATCGACGTGTTTCCATTCCTTTTTGTCAGATATGTGATTATTAGATGCGTCGTATTTGATGGATATCCGATGCCAAATGCTACTTCAATGCCTTCAGAATAAAAATTTGTTCCCCTATCTCTTTGTGAGATTTTAGATGACTATAGGTGTCAGAAGTGTAGCATTGTCATCGGATTTGATGTATATCCGATGACCTCCTTCACCCAATAAAGGTATTAAATTCAATAACGTTGGTTCCCTCCTTATCAGATATCCAATGAATAATGCATTGGTAGTGTTCCAAGTCATTGGACTGGATGGATATCCAACGACAAATGCTGTAAAAAACTGACGAACTTGTGTATATTTATAAAAAAAAATGGAAATCTTTTGAAATCAAAAATAAAAGAATGTTGAATTTGAATTGAAAGTAATATTTTCATGCATCATATTAAATGTGTATTTACTATTTTTAATGATGGAGGATAAAAACTTCCCTTGACTTGTACTTTGCCATTTATTCTAGTTGTGGAGATTACGTATAATAGTATGGATATTGTTTTCTATGGAGGGCGAGTTATCCATAAGAGGGTCTCCAAATTTGGAGGAGTTAAGATGCTTGCTAGAGGGTATGTACAATCATATTTGTGAGGTTGAGTTTTCTGGTGGAGTCCATATTCCTTTTTCGTGAGGGGAATCTCAATAGTGGAATAAAAAAATTACAACATAGATCATTTCTAGATAAGAGGTTGCCAACATTCAATCACCCGTAAGATGAGAAAGGGACATTTTGTAGATATTGTTCGTAGAAAAAAAATCAGTGCATTGGAAGAGGGTGTATATTTACATGTCTATATGTGGAGTATTTGTTGACTTTTATAAATCCTTTGAAGAGGGGCACACTCACCTAATGAGGGTGTGTTAGCTGTGGAAGAGAACCAAGTTTAGAATTATATTTGTTTGTTTTATTCATTATTTACTATAAAAAGGAGTAGATGTACATGTTAAAGATGAGAATGGAAGCTCAAACCCCATATCTAAGTTTTGTAGATGCTAGAGAAAGGGTGCACTACTATATCCAGTTTTGGTTGTTGTGGGAAGTATTGTACGAAAATAGACACACCCAGTTTGCAGTTGAGAAGAAGACAAGGCCCTAGAAGGGGGGTGCACTCACCATCTGTAAAATGGAAGAGTGTGCAATCACCAATGAATTCAAAACCTGTGTTGATGCTTATTATCTACCAAAGTGACTCTATTACATTGCTGGGAATTTTGCTTATCTCCATCTACATCTAGTATCCAAAATCCATCAAATCGTGGGTTGAAGTAAGGGTTGTACACTGCAAAAAGGGAAGATGAAAATCCTTTCTTTCATACATGATTTATTATTATAAGAATTAAAGGCATTCCTAAAAGAATAATCACGGTCATTTCTAGCTTGAGAAGAAATTAAAGGAGATGTCATTATCAACTAAAGAGATTATCAACGCTTTGTCATCTAAATGTATGAAATAAATTTAAAATCTAAATTGTATTCTCTATTGGAATTTTCTATTACTATTGAGTTCTAATGTTATAGATTCAAACTCAGATAAATATTGAAATTTTCTATTAAATGCAATAGAAAATATTTTCCACATGATATATGAAAACATTTTCAACAATTCAATCATACACAAACAACCATAAAACACTTCTAAATATCAACCATCTCTTAATTTGGAGGTATTTTCATGTTATCAAAGTATTTTCCCAAAGTGTTTGATAAAAACTGAAATCATTCACAAATGAATGAAACTAGTTTCTGATAAGGTAAAGGTAAAGTATTTGATAAAAGTCCATATCCAAGTCACATCGTAGTAAATGAAAAATTAGCTCATATTGGGTTGGAACCTTTACAAATTTTTTCTCACATGTAATGTCCTAATTCTAGTGTGTAGACCTGAACACTTTAATTCTGTACTTTAACTTAAATAGTTCTGAAAATTAATTGGTTCACACAGAGCCTTCTCAGATTGGGAAAAATAAGGGTTTCTTTTAAGATATTTTGTAGAGGACAAGAGTGATCAGTGGGGAAAAAAAAAGATATGTCAGACATGGAATTTAATATCCCCTAACACATTTAGATCTGGTACCATTTAAGTTTCAGAATCCGCACCGCGGAAACCTACTACCACGCTTCTGGGCAGCCAAATCGTGAAACTAAGGAGAGTAGTTTGGTCTGTTTCAACCAGAGGCTTCAGAAAACTTGCAGAAGTTTGTTATAGCCTTAGTTTAACATAAAAAAATTATTTAGGTATTTTTTGAGGTTCTAGAAAGTTGAGGTGTTTTGGGTGAATTTGGGGATTTCTAGAAATTTTGGTCAAGAGAAAGCATGCAGAGAGGAGGATGGAAAAGGGTGGTACGACCCAAAAAAAAATGGTTTTGGAGATTGATATGGGAAGGTAGGCATATTATGGACCTACAAGAATTGACATATCTTATTTTTAGTTTACAGAGCCTATTTTGTATCAATTTCAATAAAACTAGTTATCAAAAACTAGTAATCTAGTTAGGGTCTTAAAAAAACTATTAAATCAGCTTAAATACAATTCTGTGAAACTTGAGACTTATAAAAGAGATAAATATGATCTCTATGAACATGAATACTTATTTCAATCCCTTTCCCATCATGAAATATTCATTACAACACTCATATTCACTCATTCCTTCCATACACTGATAAAATATGATCTTTTTATGAAACTGAGATAATATTCTTCAGGGTCTGATATATATCAACCTGATAAATGTAATTTTCAAAATATATTTACACTACAGAATAGAAATAACATTATTGACTGACCATTACAAAGGGGCTTCCAAAATTAAGGGGCGGGAGGCCCGAATCATGACTAGCAAGGGGTTGTGAGCATAAGTGAAGCATGGGATTCACTGGATCTCGAACTAAAATTGATGTAGGCTGTAATATAATTCTATAATAAGCTTCACTGGCTGATATTAGTGCTCCATAGACCTGCAATAGATAGAAAGGGATATGGAAGAGAAGGGAGGAGGGGTTTGGGGGTCATCACCCAATGGTCTGAGGCACAACACTCAGAGAGTATGCTCAGATAGCATAACCACAATATCAAATCATCCAAACTGAATCAATGGGCTCCAATTCACCTTTTATAGAATTCTGGATGACCTGCTTAGTAAGTTGAGGCCAATGGTGACCTGTGAGAACAAGTCAACCCCATGGGTGACCTAACCCTAGCCACAAAAGTGCCCCCTTTACGAAATTAGGAAAGTAGGACCATGTGGAAGTGTTTCCAAGTCCAAATCATCCTTCACAATTATAAGCTGAGCCCTCCCTTAGTCAAAAGATGCCCCTTTCCAGTTATGACAGCTTTCTACTTTTCTTGGGTCATAAGGAAACTTTTTCTTTCCTTTAAACAAATTTCCTTCTTTTTCCTATGTCTGTTTTTTACTGCTTTCATGCAACTTCCATTTATTCTCCTATTTTCTTTTGTCATGGACTTTCTTATTTTTACCAAGGCAAGTTGACTAGCTTTCCCCATTGTGCTCTCATGACATGGCAACTTTAATTCCACATCATTATTTTGCATAATAAATAAAATTGTTGAGATAAAATTAAATACATGCCTTAAAACAATTATTAGCAAAATTTATCCTATGAGGAATAATTAATATCAATTTTGAGCCCCTAGGAACTTAGCATGATAAAAAAAAATTAATGGTCAGTTTGAAGGACATGGCATCACATATCCTCATGGTTTTTTACAACTCAAAGCTCTTATAACAAGCTACCATTCAGACATTAGAGGAAATTTGGGGTCTAAAATGGGCCTTATAAGAAAACGTGCCAAAATAATTTTTTGTGAGTTGGAATTCAAGAACCAATAGAATTTCAATAAAATAAGTCAACCATAATGGTTGAATTGACATATTTGTCATTAAAAAAAACTACTTTTTGTGTTCGTATTTTCGACATATATCCTTGTGTTTTTACTCAAATTTCGATCGGGAGAGCTCGTTGGTTGTGTAATTTGATTCCACATCCAACCAATACCCACACTGCATAGTTTTGATAGACCCTGCTACCCCAAAAACAAGAAATAGCTGAAAAAAATGTGATGATGACATCATCATCACATTTTTTCAGGTATTTCTTGTTTTTGGGGTGGCGGGGTCCATCAAAAGTATGCAGTGTGGGTACTGGTTGGATTTGGAATCAAATTCTGCATCCAACGATCTCTCCCGATTGAAATTTGAGTAAAAACAAAGGGAGATATGTCGAAAATACGAACACAAAAAGTAGTTTTTTTCTTTCTTCCTCCAAAATTAATCAATATTATTTTATTATTTTAACTATTATTTTATTATTTTCCTTAGGAGGCCCATTTTAGACCCCAAAATTCCTCTAATTATAGTTATGATTGTTGGTTGTATTTATACAACGTGCTAACTAGACCATTAAAACCTCCAGGCAATTGAAAATTGGGATGGTAATGGTATATTCCACAACATTAAGATCTAGGAAGTACTCTATGAATAAATAAATAGAGACTGTGAGTCATTCCTCACAAGATTTAAAAAACCTTTAGAGCTTTCCATCTTTACATTTGACGACTATCACTAAACTACAAACAAAAATTAACCTTCAAACCATAGAGAAAATAATACCACATCTAATCCTCCATCCTATCACCATCGGAATAACAACACACACCACATATTGGGTTAAATGATCACATACACAATACTCACATGGACTTTAATGATAATAATTTCTCCATAAATTTGACCCACCACTCATCTCCTAGATATGGATACATGAAACTATGGATTAACTAGCATTATGAAGGGATGTGGACCACCATTAAAAATCACACCCCACCAATTTTATTCTATTTTTCCCAAGTTCGATTGAAATGTCTTAATTTACTATTGCATCTGCTAATACATCGCTAACTCTCATAAATTGCTAAAATCAATTATTTCAAATATCTATGAAAGGGCTTGTTCCCTTTACATAAATTTTATTATTTTAAGTTTTTTACTTTATTTTACAAAAATGGTTTTGAATTGTATTAAAATAATTAGTGGTTATATTATCTAGCAAGATGATACAAAATAAGAGGAACTAGTTTATCATGAAGACTTCAAATACTCCCCAAAAATCAAAGTTGTTAGCTAATAGTTGTATTAGGTCTATTGTCATGTTGCAATGATTGTAGATTCTACTAGTGTCCTTCCTACTGAACATGTTTAACAAAAAACTACTTTGAAAAATATTGCAAAGACCCATTCTTATATAACATCATGCAAACTGAGGTCTTTTTGCTTTTTATTAACCTAGGAGATAGAATGTTGATTAGGTAAGCTCATTTTGACATGGTCCTTACTAAATAGTCTCCTCTTATTTCACTCTCTTTGATGCATTCCTAGCTGGCCCAATGGAGATATTAGGAGGGGATCTACAAATTACCATGTCCCATATAAAGGGTACCAACCACTTTCCAGTTTAAGAACCATATCTTGGAACATATCGACTTTTACCTATAGAACTTCATATTTTTTATTTTTGAAAATCCATGTAGGTTGAGAACTATTTTATCTTCTTTATATGCTTTTCTATCTGTGGACTAGTGCATATTACATGTTTACCATGATATTGATATCTAATCATTCCCTTATACTCACAATTTTCCCACTTATTAACATTGATATAAAAAGCATCCTCCACTTTACCCAAATTTTTGTGGCATCACGTCAATCCCTTGCACAACTCAGAGTTCTCATAAAGGAGACATTGATTAGAATGGCTATGACTATCAACCAAATTATTTAGAAATATTTTCCATTTTTATTTTTGTGGAAAAATTACTTTTATAATTTCAAAACAAAGTTAACATAAGTGATTTTCTCTAAGGAGGTTGTTATACAAATGCATAATACGTGATAAATTTCTTGGAAGAGTAATAATATTGGTAGGAAATTCTAATTTATGATAGTTTTATTTTAAAGTGTTAGGACCTTGATCCTAATATTATTTCCTAATAGGATGGATTTTTTTGACAATGTTAAAAGGTATAGTTATTGATAAGAAACCTTTATGCATAAGCCTGTCAACTTCTACCTTTTTCTAAACCTTGTTTCTATGACAAAGTTTGGGCCATCTTATTCTAAAATAAAAAAATTCTTTGTAGTATTGTGACTATTTTTTTATGTGACCTATGATCTATTGTATAATATGAATGTGATTAACCAAGTTGTGTTTTTGTTAAATTTTCATTGTTATAATGAAATAATTTCTCTACATATGAAACTTAACATAGTAGTGCATTTATAATGCTTCTATTTTTTTTCAAAAAGTTTATCCTTCAATGTAGAACAATGTTCTACATATGAAACTTAACAT
Organism: Pseudotsuga menziesii; assembly: GCA_001517045.1. NCBI lineage: Eukaryota > Viridiplantae > Streptophyta > Pinopsida > Pinales > Pinaceae > Pseudotsuga > Pseudotsuga menziesii. Next base: position 392,311 of record LPNX010535602.1, read on the forward strand.
AGTAGTGCATTTATAATGCTTCTATTTTTTTTCAAAAAGTTTATCCTTCAATGCAAAACAATGTTGAGAGCCTATAGTATTGTACCTAGTGTGAGATCCCTCTTCTCACCCTATATATGCAAATGACATACAAAGAAAACAATACAAGCATTTGATATTGATGCTCACGATTGATGAAATTTGCCAAGTGCTCAGATATGTAATTATACATTAAAACAATATTTATTTCTAGTGTGATTTTAGTTTGATGATGACTTTACTTTTAGTTTCATCTCATCAACATTCCAAACCAAGCACTCGAATCAAGGTCACAAACTAAATTGTAGAGCAAGTTACATATTCTCCTGGAGGGGACATAAAAAAATAACACTTGTAATTTGTCTAATGCATTTGGAACTAGGAAGAAATAGGATTGTTTGGTAATAGATTCTCACATTGGAGTACCATTGGTATACTCTAGTGGGTGTTCTAATGGCATACTGACAAAGGATAAAAATATGAGTAGTAATATATTGAGGTTGGTTATCATGGAATGCTTTCTTCATTATATCTCCTAGAAATTTTTGTTTTTTTGCACTTTCACTAAATAAAGGGATTTGCAAATAATATCCTTGTGAATTTAGCAACTAGATTCTTTGAATTTTGATCGATGAATAAAATCTGAGGAAGGAAAGATCAATCAGATTTTTCGTGAGTATTTTTGCAAAATGTACTTGCAACAAAGCAATGTTGGCGATACGAATTATAGTTTTTTGGTACAATTGCTTCAATTATGAATTAAACTTTAGTTGATTTATATGTAGTTATTTTGTTGTTAGCCTACATTTTCTAGGATTGTCATAGTGTAGATGTTTAATTGTCATTGAAAAATATTTGAATGAATGGGTACTTCAATTTATTTCAAGATGATAAGAATATTCCTTTTCAAAACTAATTTATGACATTTTAAAATTATCTTTAGTTATTTAAAAATAATCAAAATACTAGTTTGATACATACAATTCTATGTCGTGTTTACAAATGAACATTACATTGGTTGATCAAATAATTGGAAACATATTTTTCTATGATATTCCATGTATTTACAGATGAATAGAATATTGGTTGAATCAAATTTGATTTTAAATTTATAATTTCATACCCAAATTTCACACCAATGGCAATTGGTTGAGTAATGGATATTTTCGCATAGTACAAGCTGTAATGCCCCATATTAACGTTAATTAAAGTTTATTAGTAAATAATTTTATTAAACTAAACTTATACCATATTAATGTTAAATTAAAGTTTATTAGTAAATACTTTTATTAAATTAAAACTAATTATTTTACCATCTTTACAATTTGCGTAAAACATTAAAATTGGTAATGTATGACATTTTGACACGTACAAGTCAAGATAAATTCATAACACATGTCAAATCCATCTAAACTGCACTACCCATGATATAATAAAATAAACTAATTTAAGAAGGAAGGCGGTGGGGAAAGAGGTATAAGCAGGAGGAAGGATGTATTTTGGGGGGCGGTGGAGAAGATTGGATTTCAGGGGGAAATTGGACTCTGCATGAGGAGAAGGGAGATGAAAAATACTTGAGGAGGGGGACAACTCAAGGAGGAGAATATATGTAAATAACTGAGAAGATTAAGACTGGAGAGGAAGCTGCTCTCGGTATTATTGGTCTGTGGGCTCGGGGGCTAGGAAACCCATGGGTTTCCTAGGGCCAGGACATGATGAGTGCTGGTTGGCAGGGTGGCACATCATGTTGTTAATCAAGGCTCGGTTGGTTGGACGGAAATATTGGAGAGGAAGGAGCGTACATGTCTATAGCAAAATATTGGATTTACTACGACAGCTGGCACCAGGTATTTCAATTCCAGATAAGTATATTTTAAATTTATGTATGGTATTATTGTCTAGTTTACAAAAATAAAATTTATGAAGTTTTTTTCAAACCTGTACAGCTCCTATTTCTTCGTTAATATGTTTAGGGTTCATTATTGTACATTCATGTGTTCACAAAACTAATAGTACAGACCTAGATATAAACTTGTAATATGATTTAAATTGTCTTGATAGAGAACATCACTAAGAGAGATGGAAAAAGTGCTCTACCGGTTAGGTAGAGCACTACAGAATGGTATCAGAGCCACCAGCTCAAACCCCGGGACCTTAAGGGTCTTCTTTTTTTTTTACACTTAGAAGTACCAATAAATTTTAAAAAAATCTTTGGAAATCTAAAAAATCTGGGCATAAATCTATACAGAAAATTTCAGCAATTACCACCGTAAACTCTATGTAGACCACCCAGTATATAAATAAATAAAATATTAGAAGTAAATTTCTATAGTATTTACACTAAAAGAAAATAATTTAGAGAACACAGTTACAAAAAAAAATATACCTAAGAAAGTGAATAATTATAGTTTTAAAGGAAACCCTAATAGGAATAAAGAAAATTAAATATTATCCAAATTATGTGCCATATCGATATGGACGATATGGAGTCCTAGATATAGAGCCATAGCTTATTTCAAAGCGCGTTCAAGAGCTATCATCTTGTGTGGAATACCTTCCACTTTTAAAGCCATAACAGGGTGTTTCATATCCTCCAACAGCATATGTTGGAAACCCATAATAAGGGCCAAAACCTAGACCACCATCCCAGCTTGTTCCAGCTTCCCTTCGTTCAATTCCATAGAGCAGAAGCAGAGCCTAGACCCGCAGTAAACAGTACAATGGGAATAATTAGCTAATGTGGGAGCATTTATTCAAGAAATGAGAGGGGAGCACGCTTGGAGAGCTTATAGTAGAGCTTGGTCAGGGTAAGAGTAAGAGAGCGTAAGGGCGTCGCTCCTTTCTAGCCTGTCTTCGCCTAACCTAGTGCTGGATTGGTTAGCATGCCTGCACCGTTGGGTTTATAGAATACCTTATAGTAGCCAGAGTTACCCAGATTTAGTCTTCGTTGACTAAAGCCCTTGGTTCAATAGTGCGTACCATCTGCTATCATCATAACGCTTTCCAATTTATTAGTTCGATCGATGCTAACATGGATAAGTCCCGAACTTTTCTTCAGATATTTCAAATTGGATTAGTTATTGAAATAAAATAAAATAATAAGGAAAAGAAAAAAATTATAAACAAATATATATATATATATATATATATATATATATAATAAAATTTTACCTGCAAATGCCTTGGACAGAAATGCTTGAATGATCAGGTCCTTGAAATCCCTGTCATTTCCACCCAAGTGAGCGCTTCATGGGCCATGGAAGATCAAGAAACCTGATAGGAGAAATCCACACGACCAGGAGTGTGACGGAGATTCAGACATTACGGTTCACCCTTTTGTCTAAGATAACGCATGCGAGCAGCCTGCAAGTTTGTGATTCCCCGCTCTCTCTCAAGACCCATGTTACCAAGAAATTGCTCTTTCATTTTTATTTTTATTTTATACTGTACCAGTAAATTCTAACAATTTATCTGCTAAAGTTGATTTCCCATGGTCAATATGAGCAATTATACAAAAATTCCTGATATTATCTACACTGCCACCTTCAAGAGGCGGTCTTGGCCACCGTGCCTCCTATCTACCTCTGTCTTCAAGGCACTTTCGACTCCATGACTGCGCAGCAGATGAGCCTCCTCTGTCGCCATCGATGGCATTTGAAGCCTAAAGAAATTCCAAATTTCGAAGAGCCAAACAGATTTTTGCTTGAAAACGCAGAGCTTAGGGGAATCTCCCTATTCTGACTATTTATTTCTGCAATATTTACAAAATTGCAGGAATGAAGAGTCATCAATCATATTAGAGTGTAAACCAAACACTTACAAAATTCATATTAAGAATAAATCAAACTAAAAAAAACTAAAACCCTACTATTCCCAAACTATTTTCTCACTGCCACGGTTGTTGCAGCCCCTACTGTTTCTTGCAAAAAAAACTTCTTCCTCGCAACTGAGTTGAGATTTTGACGCTTCTCTGATGTGTGCATAGGCTGCACAGTGCATTAAAAGTGTTTTACCATTTTTAGCTGGGAGGACTAGTGTGTGAGCTTCATGCAGCATGATTCCCACCTGGCTTTCATGCAGGATGGCTTGGTGGAGGTGCGTTCCCCAGAAATAATATAAAATATGGATGCTATGTATGCGTAAATGCACTGTATGTATAACTACAGATGGTGACAGGTAGGGGAACGTGCAGCGATATGTGCTCTGTTTAGGCCATCTTTTTATTTATTTATTTTTTTCTACCGCGTGGGGCCGAGTGGGTCAAACAAAAAAATAATAATAATAAATAAATAAATAAAGACATAAAATACTTGGGTGATAGCTGCGCAAACGCTTTCCTCTCATGCGGCTACACCTCCCACTAAAACCTATAGATGCTCATCATATAATTGAACTGATCTACGCGTGGATAGAGAAGAGAAGAGAAGAGAATTGATCTTCACTGCCTTGTCCCATGGCTCGGCCAGAGTTGACGGTTTGGTTTTGTGGCCGCAAGATAGAAGGGAAGAGGACCCCTCGCAACTAATGTTGTACTAAGTTTTAATCAAGGAATTGGTCCCATCCTGCCTGAATATGGCGTTTCTCCATTAAGTATATTTTTCATGCAAGCACCCCATTTAGCCGCAGATAAGGTATTATGTTTTAACTCCATGAATTGGTTTGGAATTGATGTACTTTTTGAATTGAAAAATTAGATTCAGATTATATTATGAGATCTTCTGCATGTTGTTTTGAATTCATTCTACCTTCGAATTGAAAAACCAGATTTGTAAGTATGTTGAGATTTCTTGTT
>LPNX010535661.1:0-27383 GCA_001517045.1 Pseudotsuga menziesii
ATTGTTTATTTCTATTGCATATTGGAGAAGATTGATTTCTGGAGTCTAGCTGTCTGTTGTGGTACCCCAAGCCATAGGAATTTCTCTCCGTAACAAGTGGTAATGATGATGATCCAGTGATGATGATGATCCAGCTTTGATGATGATCGAGCTTTGATGATGATCCAGTGATGAATACTTGTGCTAATGAACTGTGTCAAGAGAATACCTTCCTAGTTAAGAGGGAGTGTTGATGTATTTGTAACTTCGGAATGTATTCACTTGTATATTTCTTATTGTATTTCATTGTACCCCGATGGAGATGTTTGTTCCTTAGATCGAGAGTCATTAATATAATAAAGTCATGTAAATTCATTGATTTTAACCCTTTTTTGTAAGTCGAGGCAATATTCCTCATAGTTGAGTTGTATTAGGGTTATTAGACTCTCCTAGAGAAGTCATCCCTGTAGAGTAAATGAAAATGGAAAACAAGTATAAATAGAGAGTGGGACTCTCTATTTGAAACACACACTCACTAAAAAATAGCGCATGAGTGAGACAGGAGCAGCTTGCACAAGTGAGAGAGAGAACAAATGTCGAAGATCATCTTTGTATCTTTGGGTTTTACTTTTGCTGTCGGTGCTCATTCTATCTCCGAGGAAGTTGCGGGGTCTTCTCCTTTATGGTTTTCCCAAGGAAAATTCTTTTTGTCTATTGTCTCTTGTGATTATTGTTGTGCATGTTATTATCTCATATAATATCCTAGATAAAATTGATTAAATGATAAAATTTGAACATAAGGAATGGCTGCAAACTTTTTGCAGTTAACATCCATGATGTAGAAGCTGAGATAGAACAACAAATTAAAGAATTTCCGGTTCTTGTAGACTTCAAAGATGTATTTCTTGAGGAAATACTAGGACTACCACCCAAGCGGGACTTATATTTTCCATAGAGTTAACACAAAGATCAGTACCAGCTTCAAAATCCCCTTACCACATGAGCACACCAGAGTTGGTGGATCTCAAGTTATAGTTACAGGAATTGATAGAAAAGGGTTATATATGACCTAGTGTGTCTCCTTGGGGAGAACCTATACTATTCGTGAATAAAAAGGATGGTACAATGTGAATGTGCATAAATTACCAACATCTCAACAAGATGACAATCAAGAACCGTTACCCACTCCCTAGGATCGATGACTTATTCGATCAAGTGAGAAGGAAAGATATTTTCGAAGATCAAATTGTGATCCGGATACCACCAGGTAAGGATCCATGATGAATATATATAGAAAAACTCCTTTTGGAATCGATATGACCATTATGATTTTTTGGTAATGCATTTCGGGCTAAGCAATGCACTAGCCAATTTTATGTGCATGATGAAAAATATTTTTAGTGAATAGTTGTATATGTTTGTGTTACTCTTTATAGACGGTATACTAATTTACTTGAATATTAAAGAAGAACATGAGGAACATCTCCGAATAGTATTACGAGTGTTATGAGAACACCAACTTTACGCTAAGTTTAGCAAATGTTATTTTTACAAACCACAGATACAATATTTAGGTCACGTCATTTCTGAGAAAGGGATAGTTGTCGACCCTGAAAATTTTAAAGCCATTGAATAATGGCCTACCCCTACTTGTGTCACCGACATTAGGTCATTTTTTGGACTAGCGGGTTACTATCAAAAGTTCATTGATAACTTTGTAAGGATTGCTTGTCCCATGACCACCTTACAAAAGAAGGAAAACAAATTCCTATGGATGACCAAGTGTGAGGAAAGCTTCCAAAAGCTTAAACAACTCTTTACTACTGCACCTATACTATGAATTGTAGATCCCGATGGAGATTTCATTGTTTTCACTGATGCGAGAAAGGAAGGACTTGGTGGAGTCCTCATGCAAAATGACTACACAATCTATTACGAATCACAAAATTTAAAAGAACACGAACAAAAATATCCCACACACGATCTTGAGCTAGTGACCATTATCTATGCCTTGAAGATGTGGAGGCACTACCTCAGGAGGAATAATTTTCTCCTAAAGACAGATAACATGATTCTAAAGTATTTACTCAACCAACCAAATTTAAATGTTAGGCAGGCTAGATGGTTGGCCTTCCTTGGTGAGTACCACTTCGAATTAAATCACATAAAAGGAAAGGAAAACAAAATCACAGATGCTTTAAGTCCACAGACTCATATATTGTATGAGATAACTTCGAGCCAAATTGATTCAAACTTGCATGATAGGATTAAAACGACAAGCATAGTTGACCATTTCTATGCTGAAGTCCTTAAGAATATTTAGGAGAATAGGTTATTCCAACAAAAAAAGGAACATAAGGTAGACGAGACAGGACTATTGTGGTCCAAAGAGAGATTGTATGTCCTGGAGGGACGAGACATTAGGTCCAACATTCTAACAGAGTTTCATCGAAATCCCTATTCGAGGAACCTAAGATATAAAAAGATGATATCAACAGTAAAGACACACTTTTCCTGGCCTAAGTTAAATGCCTACATAGCACTATTCATTGCAAAATTCCAAGAGTGTCAACTGGTCAAAGTAGAGCACCAACTTCCTTCAAGGTTGCTACAATTGTTACCCATTCCAGAATGAAAATGGGAGGTTATCAGTGTGGATTTCATTACAGTATTTCCAAAGATAAAGAAACATAATGATTCCATTTTTGTAGTGGTCGATAAGTTCTCCAAAGCGACACATTTTCTTCTAGTAAAGTCAACATACAAAGCAGTTCACATTGTTGACATTTTCCTAAAATAAATATTTCGATTCCATGGGATACCTAAGGAAATCATATCGGATCAAGATACAAACTTTACCAATAACTTTTGGAGATATTTATTCTCCAGCTTAGAGACATAATTAAATTTTAATACCGCCTACCACCCATAAACAGACAGACAGATAGAACGAGTAAATCAGATTTTGGAGGATATGTGTAGAATGTATGTGATGAACAATCCCACAAAGTGAGAGGATTATCTACACCTCACATAGTTTGCATATAACAATGGGTACCATACCTCCTCCAAAATGAGTCCCTTTGAGGTACTCTATGACAGAAAGTGTAGAACACCGGTGACTTGGGATAGCCCAGTGGATAGGCTCATGTTAGGGCCATATTTATTGAAAGACCTAGAACAGTTCGTCACCAAAGTGTAACATAATCTAAAGGAAGCACAAGACCGCCAGAAGAGTTATGCAGATAAGAAAAGAAAGGATAAATAATTCCGAGTCAACGAACATGTTTATTTAAAAGTAAAAGAAAAAAGAAGCTCATTGAGCCTAGAAAGGTGTGGAAATTTGGCACCAAGATTTTTTGGACCCTTTGAGATATTGTCCAAGAAAGGGAAAGTGGAATATGAATTAGCTTTACCCGCTCACATAAATTTTCATAATATTTTTCACGCATCTTTATTGAAGAAATATGTCTATGATGCTAAACATGTGACTGGTTGGTCCTTTCTACAGGTGGAACCTGAAGCGGAGTTTATGCCAGATCCTCTTCACATATCGGACAAAAGGGAAGTAGAGCTCATGAAGAGAACTATTGTCCAGCTAAAAGTGAAATGGAAGCACTTTAGGCCCATTGAGGCCACATGGGAGAATGAAACCACCATGAAAGAGGCTTACCCCGCCTTTTTTCATGATGTCATTTCTAGTTCCTAGAACACTAGGATGGTGTTGTTCTAAGTGGGGAGGGATGAAATATCCCAAATTTTGACCTTGACTATATTGGGCATGAGCCCCACTGCACATGATTTACTTTTATTTTATGTTTATTTCTATATATTGGGTGTATACCCCACACTGCACTTGAGTTATGCTTGGTTATATATATATATATATCTTGATGTCCATTGAGCGTAGCTCGGGTGGTTGGGAGATTTGGTTGTTGCACTTCCCACCCGGGTTCAAATCTTGCTGGGGAAATTTGCTCCTTGGGAGCCCTTGTATGTAATGAAATATTAGGCTGGTGAGATGTTTATCATGATTAATGATGCCCAAGTTCATGTATACTTTCCTAATGAGTATAATATATTTTCCCAAGTGGATGTAGCCATGGTATAAAATTGGGCTTCCATGGTGAACCACTTTTAAAAATTTTTAAAAATTAAAAAATTTTAAATATATATATATATATATATGGCGTAAGCCCCAATGCACATGTTTTATTGTCTTGTATATGATTATATATGTTGGGAATAGGCCCTGATGGACAAGGACTATTGTTGTTGTACTGGGCATAGGCCCCAATGTACTGAATTTATTATTATGTGATTGGGAACAAGACCTAATATATACTGAGATGATTATTTTGTGATGTATTTTGCATAATACTGATTACATGATTGATTTCTATGATGTCTTAGGCATAAGCCCTGGAGCACATGCATTATGAGATTATGTGTTGAGCGTAAGCTATGGAGCACATGGGTTGTGAGATTATGTGTTGAGCATAAGCTGTAGATCACACGGGTTATGAGACTATGTGTTGATCATAAGCTCTGGAGCACATAGGTAACCACAACAAGTAAAGAATGGAAGTGTTCAGAACAAGCCCCGGAGAAGTCCAACTTCATGTTGAGCATAATCTCTCGAGCATCGGATCTTTGGACATTGTATCCCTAGGTGTATTCTACAAATGCATCCTAGTATTTACTGTTGGGAAAAATGATCTTGAATTGCACTAGTGTAACTCCCGTTTGTTAGTGTTGAGCAAAAGATTTGAATAGAACTAGGGGTTACTGTAATTAAGGGTGTTGAGTTGGAAAGACTCTGAATAGCACCACCCTTCATCATACTTATTTAAGTTGATTAAATGATATTCCAATCTATTTCGCGTCAAGGAATACAAGATACTGCCATGAATACAAGGTAATCCAACAAGCAAGGAAATCTAGAGCTACCTATCCTAATTGACCGACCAAACCATACTTGAAGCCTTGTTAAAAGAATTAACATAAACTAAGGAAGCATCGAATAAACAAATTATGCTATTAATGCATGGTTAATAATAGATTATTAAATTGAGTAAGTAAAGTCTATATAATATGTATATGAAATATATATATATATATATATATATATATATACAAAGTTATTTTTAATAAGTAGGTAAAAGATCCAAGTGGAGTCTACATTCACTTATTAGAATAATATATATATATATGTGTGTGTGTGTGTGTGTGTGTGTGTGTGTGTGTGTGTGTGTGTGAAAAGAAATAAAGATAAAAGAATGCAAAAAGTAAAAGTCTATGTATATATTATATTAGAAACTAAATATTTAAATGAAAATTCTATTCTAAAACTCAAGTAGAAACCAGTAAAAGTTCCTATTTATTCAAGAATTAATATATATTACCTAAAAATCAAACTAAGAATTATTTTCAAGAAAATAGTAAAATCTTGATTTAACTTAAGTTAAACCAATTGCCCTTTTTCCAAAGATTAACTATAAAAGCACAAGCCAAGAGAAGGCTTGGGGATCTAATTATTATTCCTATATGGGATTTGAGAGCTTTTCCAAAACCAACACTTAAAGGATATAGAACCTAACTTCCAAACACCAACAGCTTCATTGTTAGGAGTCCTAGATCTGTTGCATGTTGGAACCAGCTTGGGGGGGTCTGATTGAGAACCACGAACAGTTACGGGTCATGGTTGGGAGGAATGTGGTAGTTCTAAGGCCATCTAGTTATCATTCCTAAGGTCAGAGATAGAGTGTGTTTTATTAATTTTGGGTATTGAAGTGTGCAAGTTGTTTAATCCATTTCAAGCTACGTAATTGCAGGTAGGAGATTTCCTATATTTCATATTTTATCTATGTTTTCAATTGTGTTTACAAGTTGAGATTACACTCATTAGGTTTTTCATTTGAAGTTGTAAATCCCCCATCATCATTATGAATAAATGTTTTTTAAATGTTTTATTAGTTTAATATAGAATATCACTTTAACTTCTTATCAAGATTATGGTGAATTAGTTTTAAATATTCTATAATGTCGTAGGGTTTAGACTAGATTTTTAACATTGAGTCCTTATAAATTTTATGATCAACCTTTTCTCAAAACATAGTAAACAACATGGAATCCACACCTAGAAATTCTAGATCCCAACAACAATATTAATTATCTATTCAAGTATTTTAACAAGATAGGATAGATTTATTTTCCACGCAAGTCTCTCCTCCATCCAAGCAAATCTAGTGCTCGAGATCTGATATTAAAACCTATTTTCATAAATACAGTACTTAAACAAATCAACAAGCGAAGTTTAAACCTAGATTTACAAATAAAACACTTAGCATAAACATTACAAAACATCCATGAAGGATCTCAATCACAACCAAGTGTTTAACAACATAGATCTTTTCAATATAACAAATAAATAAACTATCCATTAAATCAAGAATTTACAGACCAACAATAAAACTGAGTCGTGAACCAGGGATCGAATCCCTTGGAGTCCAAGCTCACATATATTGACGTTTTCAGAACCACTATTTTATCCCATAAAATATGCAGAGCATTGGCTGGAATCCTGCTCATGCTTCTTAAAAGAAATAAAATAGCATAAACATAAACCAGTAAACCATTGAAATTCCATAGACATGAGTCACAAGCCTATGTAAAAATCTAAATAGTTTTATACTTTTAACATAAACCATTAATTAAACAAAGCCAGGGTATAATGATGACACCCTTCAACCCACTATCGAAACCTCCTAATTGTCGGCTAGAATATGTTTAAGCCATACCTAAATTAACGATAACCAACCCACCATCAAATCCCATAAGCATTGGCTGGGAGTATGATAAGCCAATTAAAAAGAAATAAATAAAGTTACATAAATCATTCTAGATAAACAAGGTAGGTTATAACAACACCCTTATACCGACTATCAAAACCCATAGGGTCATATTTTGAGCCACCTTGTAGAAGGAAGGGCTTGCTACCAACATTGGCATTATAACCATTTTCAAGCTACATTAAGCATTTAAATAAAGAACCTAGCTAGGGTTTTTCCCAAGTTCCTGCAGTAAATATATTTTCACAAACATACCTCACACTCCATAAATAATACAAACAATATTTCCATAGTGCTCCCAACAACGCTTGCCCAAATAAATATAAGTAATATAATCACATCTAAATACACATAGAAACCAATTTTAAATGCATAGTAAGCATAGACCCAAAAAATTTCATCCAACAGTGAGCTAGCTACACAATATACATTCTACATCATCTTTTCCCCAACTAGAACAAACATTAAGACCATTTTACAATTGTTCCATTGTTGGCAATGGCACTACTAACGCTGAAGAACCTCCATCAACAAATTTCATTCTCATCAACAAACACTTGCCCAAACAAGGAAATAACCAGGAACTGAAATATTCTTCCTAACAGCTAAAGAAATTTATACGATTCCATTACCTAAGAATCAACATTTAAAACCAATTACATAGTATCCCTCTCACCATTAAAAGCTTCAAACTGGATTTAAACCAGAAAATGATTTTATAACTTGAAACAAATACAAAGTGAATATCACATATTAACAATACAGCTATAGAAATTCCAAATTAGTGATGTATTTAAGGTACCATTTCACTCACATTTGTTATCACATTAGAAACACTTGAATAGGCCATAATCACATAAAAACCCCAAAACCCACAAATAGTGTGAGCTTCGCCTCATTCCCAAACCCTGACTTTTTCGAATGGGAAATCCATTAAAATTAACAAAAAGAGAATCCCCATAACCCTTCAAACCACATAATGAACAATCAGAGGATAAAGGCCCTTTCACATAGGATTACCATGATGTGGCTCAGTGACATTCCTTTCCCTCCACAAAAACCAAACTTATCATAGCATGCTCCAACCAAAAATACTAAAATGAATATATTAAGAAATATATTAAAACAAAGAGAATGAGCTCATACCTTAGAGGAAATATTTAAAATAACCTTTTAACTCCCTTGTCAACAATTGGCCTCTGCCAGCGAAACCCAAACTAGCGAGCTCTCTCCCTCACCTGTTATATCATGCAAAGAATCGTTTTCAAAACCCTAGAGATGGTTTAATCCTGCGCCTGTTCCAGGATGGAGGGAGACACAAATGGCATCACATGGCCACTTTAAATGCAGCCACTAAACTCCCACTAAGATTTATATTTTTCCTCTTCCCTATAGTCTCTTGCCTTTTTTATTATTTTGGTTAGGTTTTAATACCAAGCACTTAAACCCTTAGTGTTCAGGGCTTAGAAACCTTTTAGGTGCTAGATCTTGTTCCTTCTTTGGTACACTTTAGCAGCATAGGCTCAGCAACATAACACCTGCAAAACCATGGATACATCATGAATTAGTTCAAAAGAAATAATTAAGCCTAAGCCATAGGAGTTTCCTTACATTTATGTTTAAGTCATTAGGTAAATCCAGCCACTCCTCCACTTTAGAAGCAGAGGTAAGTTAGCCGTGTAATTTTAGTAAAAAAGACTAGTTTACGTATTTAAAAATATACAACACCTGCAAAACCATGGATACATTTTGAATTAGTTCAAAATAACTAATTAATCCCAAGCCATAGGAGTTTCCTTACATTTCCATTTAAGACATTAGGTAAATCCAACCACTCCTCCACTTTAGAAGCAGAGGTAAGTTAGCCGCATGATTTTAGTTAAAAAGACTAGGTTACGTATTTAAAAATATACATTGCAAACCGACATGAAACAAATAAATGACATAAAGATACAATAATATCAGTATACAAATTAACGACAATAAACATAATCACAATTAGAAAAATAGGTAATAACATACGAAAGAAAACCACATCATGAACATAGGTATTGTTCCTATTAAACTTTTACAATGTTGAAGATTAGTATAGGTGTCCCTCTAATCTTAGTAGTTTTATTGAGCTTATATTTTTTTTATGGTTTTTAGGGACATTACCCATCTTAAACTTTTGCAGTTGTCGTCGGAAACGTAGATAAGATATTTCAAACAAAAAACTGAACATGCAAACCAGAATCGACTTGTGGGCATGTCAAATTCATGGCGCCATTGGATGGACTGAAAATCGTAAATGATTTTGATTGTATTCATTAGTGTCTCCTCTTGTTGTTTGGGTTAGAACATCCACCCAACAGAACAAGCTTCCCATTTACATAAACACATCCACACCTTTGTGGAAATCGAGGAAAGTAAGGAATGGGGTATTATTTCCCACGTTCCCTTCACATGGTCACACACAATTATTGCAAGGACAGTAGTATCATGATGTAAACTTCTTTGAATCAAACATATCAAATGATGGGTTGTTCCATATGTCTTTATGTACTCATAGAACTAGGGGCTATTGATCATATTTTCTCAACTTCTACACACAGCCTTCAACTTAGGGTGGAATTAATTGTAAGGGATTTTTAGCAACACTTCTCTTTGAACATCAATCCATTACTAAAGGGGTGGTTTTAAGACATTTTATTAATCATAGTTTCTCAACTTCTGCACACAAACCTCAAATTAGGGAGGAAATTGTAAGGGATTATGAGAAACACTTCTCTTTGAACATCAATACACTATTACAAAAGGGGTGGTTTTAAGACATTTTATTAATCATAGCTTTTCAACTTCTGCACACAACCCTTGGAATTTGTAAGGGATTTTGAGAAACACTTTGCTTTGAACATTACTACACTACTAAAAAAACTACAAACCTGGGTGGTTTTAAGATATTTTTTTAAGACTAAAATCTCATTATGTCTTAAACCTATCTATTTTTTTCTTTCTTTATTTTTTAATTGGTTTTATCTTTTACCTTTTTAATTGAAAACCATAAATCACTTCAATATTTACAAGAGGGTCTAGAACATTCTCTTCTACTCAGGAAGAAAGGGGAAGAAATAAAGGGCCATTCCATAAAACCTTCTTATTTACTTCCTTTCACTGGTGTTACAGTAATATCTAGTTCCTCACCTCCTCCATTGCTCATGATCTACACATCCCACTCATTAATGGTTTTGAGTTGACTCTATTCTCTTATGTTGATAGGATGCTTCTAATTCTGTTGGTTAGCTACTTCAAGTTGGTTATGTATGAATATAGGTAAGGTGATAAGTTAAGCTAGTGAAGGTAAAGACCCTAGGTTGAAATGAAAAATTATAGGGTTTTCCATTTGTTTAGGTAAAGGCCCTAGGTTGAAAGGTAAAATCATGGGGCTTTTCCCATTTTTCTACAGGTAAATATCCATTAGAGGAAATTTCAACTCAAAATGGGCCTTTTAACTTTTATTCAAATTCCATGTCATAATGTGTTAGCCAATGAAATTGATTTAAATTTGAAATACCGTATAGGTCTTAAACACTTTTTTAATATAAATTTGGGGATAGCTATCATAAAAAAAACTACTTTTTTTGTTTGTATTTTTTGACATATCTCCCTCTGTTTTTACTCAAATTTCGATCGGGAGAGCTCGTTGGATGTGGAATTAAATTCTGGATCCAATGAGTACCCACTATGAATACTTTTGATGGACCCCGCTACCACAAAAACAAGAAATACCTGAAAAAAATGGAATGATGATGTCATCATTCCATTTTTTTAGGTATTTATTGTTTTTGGGGTAGTGGGGTCCGTCAAAAGTATGCCGAGTGGGTACTCGTTGGATGCGGAATTTAATTCCACATCCAACGAGCTCTCCTGATTGAAATTTGAGTAAAAACACAGGGAGATATGTCAAAAATACAAACAAAAAAGTAGTTTTTTTCTTTTCTTCCTCCAAAATTAATAAATATTATTTTATTAGTTTAACTATTATTTTTTTAGTTCATTTTAGGAGGCCCATTTGAGTTGAAATTTCCTCTAATGTTAGGTCGAAAGGAAAAATCATGGGTTTTCCCATTTGTCACAGGTAAAGATCCTATGTTGAATGGAAAAATCATGGGGTTTTGCTATTTTTTCACCTACTTCCTGCACTAAAATTGTTTAGGGTTTTTCCACCACCACAATGTCCAAGGATTTTAAAGGAGCAGTGGGTGTTACTGAAATAGAAAGGGAGTGGGGAAATCGCCATGGAGATGGAGACCAATGTCCCTGCAATAGAGAGAAAGTGGGAGAGTAGGAATTGGGATGGAGAGAGATGAGAAAAGATTTAAAGGAGGGCCTGGTGGATATTTAATGATCCATGAAGTAACTATTGATGTTCTAGGAGTCTATACAATATTAGAGAAGAGATAATTCATGGATTCCATCTTCTTTCTCCTCTTCATATGCATTAGCAATTTTATTATTTTAGAACATAGAGATATGTGAAATTCCATTTGCTAGCCCTAGTCTAGGAATTTAAATGTAAAGCATAGGCCTTTAAATGTAGAGCATTGGGAACTAGAAAGGAAACGAAGCTGAATGACAAGAATTCTTCATATGTATCTGCAATTTGTCTTTCTTAGAACATAGACCTTATGTGAAATACCATTGGCTAGCCCTAGTCTGGGCCTTTGAATGCAAAGCATTGGGAACGAGAAAGGACAGGAAGATGAAGGATGAGAATGCTCAGAGAAAGGAAGGATGTTGTAAATGGGACAAAGAAAGAGGTTTTTTTGTTGTAGTAGTCACAACAACATCTTCATTGATTATCTTAACAAATGTAGCACCATATCATCCTACTTGTTATGGAAAGTATCAAGACTCTTAATTGTATGGCATTGAAATAAGATTTGCTACTCTTTTTTAATATCCATTGTGGATATACTCATTGTGGCAAATATCAAGACTCTTAATTTTATGGCATTGTAAGAAAATTTTCTCCTCTTTTTTAATAGTCATTTTGGATATATAATATTGACTGAAATTTTTTCATATTGACATATTTTAATGGAAATTATCTTGTGAAGGTTAAATCTATGGATATTGATCAAAACAACCAAGCAACTCTTTGGTCAAATTTAATATTTCTACAACTTCTGGTACGTCCTTATATAAGTTAATTTCTGAAATGTGGAAAGTTTTCCATCCTAGAAGAGCATCGGTGCACTGACTGTATAAGATCATCCCATGCTTCGGATCTAACAAAAGGAAGTTGTTCCTTGATGTGGATAGATTGAGGTAGAATATTATCCCTTAGCTAGTTGAAATTTTCAGAATACGAGTTATGTCACAGAGCCCTGTTTTTCCAGAGGATTTCCTGTTTTCAAAGTTTCTTTTTCAGGATTCCATCGTTGCTTTCTAGCCATTATGGAAGACTAATATGTCAATAGTAGTCAAGTCTCATAGTTTAATCGATGCTACAATCTCTTGGAATGGGTTGTTTTTTCCCTCACATAAGAAGTTCAGAGTCCTTGGGGTAACCCCAAAAATTGTGAGGAGCAATTTGCAATTTTCTCTTCAAAGAGACACTAATACACTGAGACTAACTATAAAATTGTTAAAGTCTTATATTGTGCATTTAGACATTTTTCTTTATGAACTAGAATCATGTGTAGTTTTGATAAAAGCTTCCATGAGAGATTTATAAAATTGATAAAGTCTAATATTGTGCATTTCAACATTTTTCTTTATGAATTAGCATTGTGTGTAGTTTTGATAAAAGCTTTCATGAGAGATTTAAAAACATGTTGGTTAAAACCAAATTTATTAAATAATAATTATTATATGATTATTAAGATAATTGTACCATGTTGGCTCTTGTAACTCAATACCATCCTAGATTATGTAATGCTGGAGTAGAAATGTTGTATAATATTGTAGGGGGTACCGAATGAGGCTCTTATAGTTGATCTATTTTCTTAGAGTGTATATGATTCAATTTGTGATATATATGAATGGATGTCATATGTGATGATACCTAACATTTTTTTAATCTAAGGTTATATTTTATTTAATTTAGTTACAAATTGTTGAGGCCTAGAAATTCACAGGCAACAACAGCAAGGGATTCTCCCCAGTCAACGTTCCCAACTAGCCCATGACTGTTTGGTGTAGGGAATCCATCCGGTTTACGGTCCGGCTACCGTATTTCAAGTAACAAAAATAAAAGGTTTTACCAGTAGCGTCCCGGTCCACCGTATATATTTTTGTTTTTTTTTACTTAAAGTATGATATGCAAGTGCCTATCTAAAATGTAGGTTTATAAAGAATGCAAGGAGCGGTCACAATGTGATGCGCAGGTTCTTACCTCTCGTCTTAGACTCTCTCACATCTAAATCATACACAACTAGAAAACACATACTAACTAAGCTGTCTCTAGAGAGCAAAAAAATTAATTCATGAGTAATGTAATATTGTTCACATGTTAAGGTCAATCACAGATAGTTGTTCTTAGAATCAAAACACATAAACATGAAAGAAGATATACATGACAAGATAGCTTATCAACAGTTAAAAACGCCATTACTCATAGTGGAAATTATCACAGAATATACCAGAGAACATTCAGATAAGAAAATAGGTTCAGAAAGTTAGAACGCTCTCACAGTTAATGAAACACAGTTGAAAACGAAATAGTTCCCCTTCAACATTGTTCATTTTATCACATTCGAACATTCCACACAGCACCTTCTCCAATAGGCAAAATTTGCAATTTCTTATTGTAAAATGAAGTAGTTCCTCTTACAAACAATAGCTCACAAGTTTTTCCAGGGAAAAAGCCCCTATCCTCTCACCTTTTCCTCTCTTTATACAAAAAACAACAAAAACCCCTTGGGATTCCCCAACCGTCTGACCTTTGGACATCCCCAAAAACTGTTTAATCTCACAATTTTGTCTTTTTCGTGAGTACTCATGATTCACATAATGCGTTACATTTCGGATTTCAACTTATGAGTACTTCATAAAATGGGATCAGCTCGGTAACTGATGGACCCCTTCCAAGCCTGGGCTTTTGTTGCCATCGATTCCACCTTGTCTTTTATTTGTCCTTCTGAGATCTGTTGATTTCAGAATAAAAATCTGCGTATCACTTTTCAGCCAACTTTCCTCAGCTTTGTCCTTTAGCTACGTCTTCTCGTAGCCGTAATCTGGAGAATCTTTTGAGTCTGTCTGCAGTTAAACAAAAAATCACATAAATTAGGACTGCATCTTTTCAATAAACTTAAACTATACTAGCAACAAAATTGATCATCAAAATGAGGCCCAGTACTGTGCCCTCGTCGCAAAATCCTCAACAAGAATAAAAAACCAACGCTACCCACACAAGGGTTAAAAAAATCACAAGACGACGGGAAAAACCTTATCGGCAGCTTGAACCATTTAAACATCAGCCGGATAGTCTTACTTACAGCCACAACGATGGGTTTCAAACGGACAACGAGATCCACGGGACTGTTAAGTCTATCGGAGTCGAAAGAGCTAAATGCCAAAGCATCGGGCAGACAAGTTCCCTGTCGGCAAATAGAAAGACATCAACATTGGGAGGTTAGTACAAATGGCGGAAGATCAAAAGACTACGAACCCCGCGGCCCAAAGACATATTGGTGAAACCCATACAAAGCATCGACGGGTGGAGCAATTATGTGGTGGACACTTAGTTCGCTCAGGAGCCACAATTGCGGAAAACCAACAGACTACAGCCTTGAATCAAAGTCATAAACCTTCCGCTACGGTGCAGAAACATTGTAAAAATGCTAAGTGTTTGAAAAACTTAGGGTCGTGTAGCGGTCCAAAAAAGCTTGTCTCACTTCCGAAACAGTGGCTTCATAAAGATCAGACAACCCTGACTCAAACTTCGACCATCCTCCGACCATGCAAAACAAGTCATAACAGCATGACATCGGAGAAGTCAAGGCTATCCGGAAGAGCACTAATCATTCAGCTTCCGCAACGGAGGCTCCATAAGGAAATATGGATCTGATGCATTGTTTAAATGGCCTCCGAACAACCAAACTAAAATGTTACTTTTGGTTGGGCAACGATGAAGTTTGCTTTACCTCCGAAACAATGGAGAAAATGAGAGATAGACTTCTGAAAACAAAGAAAGAAATCACAGATCCAAGGGAAATATTTCAAACCAAACTCCAAGTTGCACAACCCAAAGTAGTTTCAGACATAAGCAATTTTCTAAAGAGCATGAAGACAATTAACCTCAAAACAGACCAAACTTGTAGCAGAGGGGGAAAAAAAACAGAGTTCATGGATCCAAATGATTCTAGGCAAGATAAGAATTAAAAGGAGGATCCAAAATTTTGAAAATTTGGGAAAGCAGTTGCAACTGCAACAATTGGCGACTACCTGGTGAACCTAGATCTCTGGACAATTTATTTCTTAAGTATCAGACTGTTTAACCATAAACGAACATGTTGAATTCTTCTAGATGTCTGGATTTCCCAAATGGCAAATATATGTACTTTTAATCATTGATGATAGTCCAATTTAGGAGAAAGGAAAACAAGATTTCCAAGTCAAGATAACTCTTTCGAGGACGGGAAGATGAGTTTCATTTATTACCTATGTCTTTGGGTAGCTTCCAGCTTGGACGCCATAGGATAGTAACATATGGTAAACAAAAATATTCCTTTGTTCCTCATTCCCATGCCATTTTGCACCTTTTGTGCTTTTTTGGAATTTTGTCCTTTGCATATGAGTCCTCTTGCATGCCTTTCTTTCTGAATTTTCATTCAGGCTCCTCTATCCATAGTGTCCTTTTGTGTGAGAGATGTATTCAACTTTCAACTCACGGACGGAGAAGAACTTTTGGAAATTTCGTACTTATATGGTCCAATATTTTGTTTGGATACAAATTGCTTTCATAGGAGTATTTGACTCTTATCTGCCTTTTGGCATTCAATTTCTGGCATGGGATCATTTATATATAATATACTGTTTACCCTGCTTCCTTTCCATGGGCCTTTTGTTGTCACCCCCTAGGACATTTTTACATGTGAGATGGATGGAGCCTCAAAATAGTATTCCAGACCTATTGATCTTGGTTTATTTAACAAGGATAAAGTAGGACTTCAATGTGTTCATAACCATTCAGGAAAACTACTAAACTAAAAGAAATTCTTTCAAATAAAACAATAATACACAGTCTTTCACTCAAGAACTTTAATCACTCCAGAATTATGATGCTCTCCATGCAACCAAGAGTTTTCCTCCTTTTATTGAAATCAATCAAAATCTAAACTAAAACAAACTAGAAATAAAATAAATCAAAATAAACAGCCAAGTCAATTTATTTATGTACAAGATAAAAGAACAAAAACAAAACTCAGGAAAAATAAGGTTTGAGAACTAAACCATTTACTGGTAAGTTCTCTTCCCACCCCTGTAAATATTGCAATTTATAGGTTGAGGGGCCAAGCTTTGCCACAATATGGAAAGGGCCTAGCCACAATTGTTGAAATTTCGTGTGTTTTCCTTTCTCATCATGGGGGTGGTCCCACTTGAGAACCAAATCTCCCACCTCAAATTCTTTTGTTCCAGCCTTGTGTTTATCAAACCATCTCTTAAATACCCCCTTGTTGTTGTTTAAAACATTCTCTGGCCTTGGATCTAGATTTATCTACCTTCAAAATATTATGTATCCTTACCTGCAAGACTTCATTATCTGATCCTCTGGATTCCTGAGCTATTATGGAAGAGGGTAGCATGATATTGGGGGGTAGAATGGCCTCTTTTCCATAAACAAGGGTATACGGGGACACACCTAACGAAGTATTGGGGCTGACCCTATCATCCCAAAGAGCATTTGGTAATACTGAGTGCCAACTCCTCTGATTTTCTATCATCGTCTTTTTTAAAATCCTAATCAGATTCTTGTTTGTAGATTCAGCTAAACCATTTCCCTGTGGATAGTAATTAGTAAAGTAATGCAACTTAATTCCTTTCTCATGAGAAAAAGAAATTAATCTAATCAAGGAAAAGTAAGTAGCATTATCGAAAACTAAATAAATTGGAACTCCAAACCTGGTCATAATATGGTCTTGCAAGAAGTCCATGACCGCATCTTCATTTACTTTACGCAACAGAATGGATTCGACCCAACGAGTGAAGTAGTCGGTTGCTGTTAGAATATACTTGTGTTGTAGGGAAGAATTCAACTTTATCTCCCCAATGATATCCATCCCCCACTGCTCAAAAGGCTCTGTTATCATCACAGGCTTTAACAGTCCTAATGCTTTAACTTGTCTTCCACTGCACCTTTGACAAATGTTGCACTTTCTGACATGGGCATGTGCATATTTGAACAGTGTGGGCCAATAGTATCCAGCTCTGAGAATTTTATGAGCTATATTATCTCCGAAGAAATGTCCTCCAGCAAGCCCATCATGTAAATCTATCATTACCTTCTTCGCATCTTCTTTCTCTAAGCATCTAAGAAGAACTCCATCATAATTCTTTCTGAATAATATTCCTTCAACAATTTGATATGAGGCTGATTTAAGATGCAGTGCTCTTCTTTGCTTAGAATTCCAATGTTCCAATAACAATCCTGCCTGAAGGTAATGCACAAGGTCTTGATACCAAGAGTCCGGGGCTGTGAAAAGAGGACATACATCCATCAAATGTAACTCAGCTTCGCCTTCCCAGTCATGTACTTCATTGTCTTTACTTTCAGTCATCAGTTTGCACAATCCTTGTCCTTTGACTATGGAGGATGGCTTGAATTCGAGGTCATACTCCTGTAGAGCTGTTACCCAATTGCCTCTCCTTTCTCCTAGCTCTTTTTGTATGAAAAGAGACCTCACAGCTGGGTGTGGAACTATTACCTTTGTCTAGTTCTTCAGTATATATGGTCTGAATTGTTTCATCGCTTTGAACACTGCGTAAGCTTGTTTGTCCACAGTTAAGTAATTCAATTTGGTCCCTTGCAGACCAGTGCTCATAAATGATATGGGGAACTCATCTCCCCCATATTCCTTCTGGGTAAGCACAGCTTCTAGTGAATCATCAAATGCGAAAGTGTACAAAATAAAATCTTTATCAAAATTTGGACTTTTGAGGGAGGGTGCGTGCGCAACATCTGTTTTAATTTTACTAAATGCATTCTTCTCTACATCAGTCCACTTGAATTGTACACTTTTCTTTACCATTTGTTGCAAAGGTTTAACAATTTGAGCGAAATATGGCACAAACCTTCGCATGAAGTTTATTGTCCCCATAAATGATTGCGTGCCCTTTTTATTATGGGGTAAGGGAATCTATTCGATGGATTTGATCCTTTCTGGGTCTATGGAGATCCCTTTCTTAGAAACCACGTGACCCAACAAATTACCTTCTATAACAGCAAACATGCACTTCTTGGGGTTTAGTGAGATACCATATTTTTGGTAGCATTCAAAAATCTGCTTTGGATGAAATGCATGTTTCTCTATTTTCCTTGAGAATATCGTGATGTCATAAAGGTATAGTACAGCACTGGGACCAATCAGACCACAGAAATCTATGTCCATATCCCTCTGGAAAGTAGCTCTAGCGTTTATGAGTCCAAAGGGCATCCTACTGTAAGAAAAAGTTCCCCACCTAGTCCTGAATGTCATTTTTAGTCTGTCTTCTTCGGCTACTAATACTTGATTGTAGCCTAAGAGTCCATCTAATAAAGAGAATAGTTCAGAACCTGAAACCATTTGCAATATCTGCTCCATGGGTGGAACATGATAATTTTCTTTATCTAAAGTGTGATTTAAGTTTCTAAAATACACACATAGCCTGATTTCTCCATATTTCTTCCTTACCGGTACCAGATTTGAAACCCATTCCGAGTGTCTAACCTTGAAGATAATTCTAGCATCCAACAGTTTCTTAACTTCACTCTAGATTAAAGGTTCTAATTTTGGATGCATTTTCCTTAAAGGTTGCTGATAAGGTTTGATTCCAGATTTGATGGGGATAACATGCTGGATAATATTGGTGTCATATGTCTTCAGATATTCATATGTCCAGGAAAAAACATCCTTGTATTGCTTGAAAAGAATGATGAACTTATCCCTTTCAGCTGGGGAGCAGCATTTTCCCAAATTCACATATTTAGGCTCCATATTAGTCCCCAAATTAATCAACTCGAACTGTAGAGATGAGCTATGAGTCTTCACATTGGTTGGTATTATAAATTTCTCATTTAAATCAAACATCCGTTCTAAAGTCCTGACTCCCTTAGGAATAAAATTATCAAATTTTAGCTCGGCCTGATGTTCTTCATCATCAATAATCACCCCTTTGAAGGCCTCGTCATTTTTCAATCATTCTATAATCTGTTGATCATCATCGAATACTCATAGATTGGTAATCATATCTGGAACTGAAGGGCTGAAAAGCAATTCAACAAAGCACTGATTATTAGAAGGCACAAGCCTCGCAGCTGAGGTGGCCAACAAGTCAGCTGCTGCATTCTTAAGTCTTGCAATTGATACAATGTTAAATGCATTAAAATATTTAAGTAAATCCCATACTTCATTTTGATAAGCTTTTAAATGAGAAGAAATGCAATGTATTTGATTCCGAATTTGTTTTACAATTATTTCAGAATCTCCAAACACTTTCAGATTATTTGCCTTTAATTCAATTGCTTTCCTTAATCCCTGAACCAACGATTCATATTCAGCTGTGTTATTGGTACATTCAAACTCTAACCTACATGAAAGAAAATGTTTGTTTTTCTTAGGGTCAATCAGGACACAGCCGGCTCCTGACCCCTCTAAAGTTTTAGAACCGTCAAAGAAAAGCATCCAAAAATCGCTAATCGCTACTGTGCAAGAATTAACACCTACATCTACAGCTAAGTCTACTATTTTACAATCGATTTCATCAGCCTGTGAAAACCAAAGGAGATCAGGCTGAGCATCTGATGTATCGCTAGCTTCTTCTGCTTGATAGTTTCCTAGTTCCAACTCAATAAAGTATTTTCCCAAAACAGAATCCACTGGTTCATTTTTTTCTTCGAACTGAGTAACATTGTGTTTCATGTGGGGCTCCCTCAAAACTTTAATTTGATTTGGGATTCCTTTATATGGTAGCCACAAATGTGACCAGTCCGAGGCAAAATATCCGTTCAGCTTTGCCGACCAATCCCTACTCAAACCAAGTCCATAAGCTTCCAGTATGTCAGCCACCACAATATCGATGACTTGACACACCTTATCATTTGAAGATAAGTGAACGAGAACATCCTCCATTTCTCCAATTACCTTCACATTCATTCTATCCAATTGAATGACCCTCCAGGTAGATGGTTTAGGTTGTCCATTTATATTTTTGCAAACCGACAGCGGCATGACATTGACTAATGCCCCTGAGTTTACTAGGCAGTTATGCACGTTATGGTTGAAAATTTCAAAAGTAAGGAGAAAATGTGGATTCTTGCTTTTAGGCTTACCTCCCATACTTGCTTCACCAATTTCTTCTTCTTGGGGCTGATTGTCAATGGGCATCCTCTCCTCTAATACTTCAAGTGCTTTCAATAGCTTTTCTTTCTACTGCGGCACATTACACATTTCAAATAATGAGATGTTTGCCCTCACCTTCTTGATATTATCCACAATGTCATAATCCATCTTATGTTCTATGAGATTCGATCTAACATTATTTATTTTTTCTTCATTGAGCTTAGTAGGCATGCTGGTTTGTCTAGGATTTTGACTGGTGATGGTAAACTCCAAAATTTTATTAGCTAAGGAGCTACTTTGAAATTTATTAACATTCTTTTGAAGTCTTTTGATATTCGGGAGCATAAGACTGTTTTCCTTAATCAACCCCTGGCTTCTTGTCGTTACATTTGTTTCAAGGATGCCCTCTTGTCTTAGATCCTTTTCTTCCTCAGCGTCAAACAACGATACACAGTCCCATAAAACCATAGCTTCATCCTCCTATTTTTTAGTTGATTTATTGTTATCTTTCCCTTCTTCATCGTTGTCTTCAGTTAATTTGGAATCCAAAAGTTGATTCATGACCAACATCATTGAATTTATCCATTGAGGACAATTCTTTTCAGAATGGGGTTGTTGGTGGAAAGTGCAAAATTTATCCATTCCTACCTCCGTTAAGTTCATAGATGCAAGGCTGTGCGGAGGGGGTTGGGATTGATTGTTATCTTCCCTTTGCTTGTAATAAGGCTTGAAGAACTTTTGGGCTTCCTTTTCCTTTTCCAAGTCTATGATTCTAATAGAAAGCTTCTGCATCATCTTTGCCATTCCTTCGAAATCTGGTGATTGCTCCTCTTTAGGCTTAGTAAACAACAAAGCTTTCCTCCCAACATTTTTTTCTCCTGACTATTCAGGATAATCTTCGATACTTTCGCTTTCAGCCTCTACTCTCTCTGCTTCCTCATAAGTCTCTGATAGCGTAGGTTTGGCCTTCATTTTGGCAAACATGGCCAACTAGGGTCCTAGAGCTGAGGTATAATATTCAATCAGGACTTTATCCGAGGGTTTGTCAGCTTCAGAAAAATTCTTAAGATAGGCTACGAATCTTTGGGTAAAACTATGCACCTTCTCTTTTCTTTCTTTCTTCAATGCACATAGTCCTTTCATGAGAGCTGCATGAGTTTTTTGGGTTGCATACTTACTTATAAAAATCCTTTCAAAGGTATCCTAGTCAGGGATAGATTTTGTAGGAAAACCAAAGTACCACGATGATGCCGCTCCTTTAAGGGTGTGTGGAAAAAGTCTACAAACTACATCCTCATATTCCCCAGCCCTTAATCCCTCTATTTCCAAATAGAAACTTTGCAAGTGGTCATCTACTAACATCTTCTCATTTGGATCAAACTTGGGCAGCATTTTTTCAAAAGATTGAGGTAAATCATGAAAAGAAGGTGTTAGGTTTAAAGGTGATCTGGCTTTCCAGGCAGGTGGTGGATTTGGTGGGTTGGGTGGCTGATTTGTGTTTACACCTGCCATGAGTCTGGGTGGAGAGTGAGGTGGTGAATGAATAGGAGTATTAACAGGTGAACCGTAAGGTGTGTTTGGGCCTACTTGATTCAAAGGCTGAACAACCTCCTGTAATGCTACTTCTACTAGCTCTTCCCAATCTCCAACTAACACTGAATCTTCCAATATAGGACAGTCTTTCCTTTTATATTCTCTTCTGGGAAATTCAGGGATAATCAGTAATCCTCTAATATTCTTCATGTATGCCCTAGTATGTCTTCTTAGATCACTAACAGCTTCGTTGTCCACAGAATACAAATGATCTCTACCCTTCTCTTCAGGAATTGGATTGGGAACCAAACTTCCTTCTGAACTGTCACCGGTGGAATAATCTCGGGAAAATGGGTTTCCTCGGCCAGCCATGCACTGGCGGCCCTCCTTCTAGCACCAGAAACTATTGAGGCCTAGAAATTCATAGACAACAACAGCAAGGGATTCTCCCCAGTAAACGTTCCCAACTAGCCTGTGATTGTTTGGTGTAGGGAATCCATCCGGTTTGCGGTCTGGCTACCATAGCTCAAGTAACAAAAATAAAAGGTTTTTGTCATGTCCCCGGTTTCGACCCCGTTTGCATGATGTATATATTGTAATTAATCGTGGTGAGGAGCTCAAGGCAAAAGCTCCACCATCGATTTGGCTGTGTATGTTTCGGCAATGGGGATAATTGCCGATGGTATGTTGTGCTATTCGGCACATTTTAATTTGGCATCATGTAAACCCGCACATCAATTAAAATAAACCACAACCAGCTACGGCAGTGTAACGTTGAATGAAAAGGGCATGGTTCCAAAGGATAAGGGGTGGGGGATGTCAAATCTTGGTTAAGGGAAAAAAAACCCATGTTTTGTTACCTTGTTGATTTGCCACCTTTTTGTCTCACCAAACCTTGTCAACCTCTTTAATGCTCAGCTGGTGGTTGAGGAGTTATGGCTGAGGGAATTTATTGCTGAAGTGGTGGTGGTTGTGGTAGGCTGTCAGCCTTACCCATTTTCCCACTCTACCCATGTCTGTCCATTCTTCTCCCTCACGTACTCTTCCCTGGTCAGTTTTACACTCTCACCACGATTTTGGTCTGTTGGCTCCTCACGCACAAGCTCTGGGCGTTTTTGGGTCTCACGCAGGTTTTCTTCCTCTCCCCCACGAGTTGCTGAGCACCCACGAACTGCAAATTCGCGTTCTTCCTATTGTGTGTGCATCCACGGACAAAAACAGAGCCGTTTTTCCTCACACAGGACCTCCATTGTCTGTTCCCTTCCTTGCCGGTTCGGATTGTTTAACCACGCACAGGTATTCTTCTGTTTGGGGCGCACATGGAGAGCTAAGAGCCATGCTCTTGCATCCACGACTGACTGTGAAGGGCCATTCATGTTTTGGCTGTCTCACCAGTTATTTGGGTCGTTTTTTCCCAGCTGTAAGTTGTGCTCACTGTTAGATTCGGGGCTGTAGTTTTCCCCATGTTGTGAATGCCATTACTGTTACGTCTGGGGCTATTGTAAATTCGAGTGAGAGTCATTTTGGCCACGATAGGGCCAAGAATGACTCAGAATTGTTTTCCCTATTTTGGGACTGTGGACTGTGCTGGCTTGGCTTGGTTGTTGAAAGCCTGTGAAACCCAGCTGTGTTGGTTGTGTTTATGTCCCCTTGGCTATGTATAAGCCTTCAATTGACCCTTATTCCGGAGGAATCATGCCCAGCTCGGGGGTGGCAGCGTTGCTGAGAGATTGATGAGCAAGCTGGCCTATGGTTGGGTGGAACGTTGCAGCGACGTAGCTGGTTGCGGGGGAATTCTTCATTAACCGATAAGTGCTGTTGTTTATTCCACCTCTGCAAATTTTATATTGATGTTAAATGAATTACAATGAACATGGAGATTGCTGGAATGTGTGTGTTTGCTTCCGCTGTATGATTGAAGATAAATGCATCTGTGTATGCTTAATTCCAGCACTTCTTTTCTGTTTATGTTCATTGGGCATCTTACCCGGCTGTGTTGTTGTGTACGTCGCGTCCTCTTCGCCGGTTGAGGGACGGGGACGTGACAATATGGTATCAGAGCGCCATGGTTGCAACAATGGGCCTCTATGGGCCAAGAAGGTGCAGCGACAGAAGGTAGAATTACCTTCTCTGTTCAGCAGAGTAGCAACGAATTCAGAAAAATCGCCTAAATGTGAGCAGTCGGACCAACGGAAGAAGTGGAAATCCACCGTTGCGGGTGAGCTAGAGAAGTTTCTATTCGTTGTTGCGGGCGAATGGCTGAAGTCTCTCATCTGACTGTTGTGGAAGGGTTCACGGAGTTAACCTCCGTCGTTGCGGGCGAGACAATGATCTCTCCATCCGCCGTTGCGGATGGCGGAACGATCCCTCATTCGATTCGAGATCCGCCCGATCGCCAACGCCGCAGAAAAAATTTTGAAAATCCGGCTAAGTATGAAACGGTCGGGCCGTTAAAGGAAGTGAACTTCCGCCATTGCGGAAGACTTGGAAAAGTAAAACGTCCGCCGTTGCGGATGGTGGAGCAATCCCACGTCCGATCCAAGAGTCGTCCGATCGCCGACGCCAAAGGGAGATCGAAAATTTGGCTAAGTATCGGAAATATCGGAAGGGGAAGTGGTCCGACGTCCAACGTTATGAGTTTGGTCCGACGTCCGACGTTATGAGATTGGTCCGACGTCCGACATTCAAGTTGTTGCAAGCGCCGATCGGAAGAGTTGGCGAAGTGGGAGTTCGCCGTTGCGGACGGATTGGCGAAGTCTCCCGCCCGCCGTTGCGGGTGGCAAATCGCTTGGGCTTCCGATTAGAAAGGCTGCCGACGGCCGCCGTTGAGGAAGGTAGAAGCTTCCGGGGAGCCGCCGTTGCGAAAGGTAGAAGCTTCCGGGGAGCCGATTCGGCGGAAGACAGAAAGGTCAGGGAGCCGGTTCGGCGGAGGAAGGAATGGGAAAGGAGCCGACGTTGCAGCTGGGAGATTGATGTGGGAGCCGACGTTGCGGCTGTGATGATGGTTCCGGGAGCCGATACGTCGGATGGGTAGATGAAGTGAGGATCCGATTCGGCGGAAGGGAGAATGGTGGAAGAGCCGATTCTGCGGAAGGAACAATGGTTTCAGGAGCCGATTCTACGGAAGGAACAATGGTTTCAGGAGCCGATTTCAACTGTTTCTCAGTGAAATTTTGAGCTGTTTTCAGAGAATTTTCAGGGGCTGAAAATGAGAAAAATGGCAGCGAGCTAATGCGCCCTTGACCCCCGTCGTCCCCCTGAGACAGTCGTTCTTGTGAGAAGGAAAATCCAATGTTTTGGGCAGGAGTTCGAATCAGAGGGATTCTCACGAAGGTTGAGAAGGATGCCAAAAATGCAGCTGCCAAAATGGCTCTGAGATCATTAGAAGAATGT
Organism: Pseudotsuga menziesii; assembly: GCA_001517045.1. Classification (NCBI taxonomy): domain Eukaryota; kingdom Viridiplantae; phylum Streptophyta; class Pinopsida; order Pinales; family Pinaceae; genus Pseudotsuga; species Pseudotsuga menziesii. Next base: position 25,280 of record LPNX010535661.1, read on the forward strand.
GAAAATTCTACTTTGCAGTAGTGTAATGGAAGTACCGATATTAGTGAAAGTCTTCATTCTTGGAAGTGGTGTGGTTTTCACATCCGGAATCAGAATGACGCATGTTAACAGGCGTTGGAAAGCTTATCCAGTGGGGAACAAGGACAAGTGACCGGACTCTAAGCATGAAGCAAAAAAGTGCTAAGGATGGACACTATTATCAAATGGACAAATCTGGACAGTTGCATGCCCAGGGGCAGCGAGGACTATGAAGTCAACCAGCTGCTGTGTGGAAAAAGGAATTCCATGAGAAGATGAGGGGTTTGAAAGGGAAGTTTTCATTAGACCCTATCTTGCTGATTATAAATTTGTTTCTTGAGTTTATGCTTGAAATGCATGAGGATATGCATTGCATGCATAGGATATTGCATGTTGGTAAGACTATTGGAATATATATTTGTAATGAACCACTAATGATAATCATTTCTTTGATCTTGGCATTAGTGGGAGAACCAACGTTGACATGGACCTAGCTGAATATGTTGCTGATGCTGATGAATGAAACCAACAACCCCATGGAGAAGGGATAAGGAAACAAGTCCATGACAAAAGTTGGTGAGCAAATTTTGCAATCTCCTACAAAGGACCAACCAAATTGGTCATGTCAAGGGTGTAAGTACGACCCATGCAGGTAAGATTTGCTTATGACAGATTCCATGGGTTGGTCTAGGTAAGAGACCTCATACCATGTGAATACTGGAATGTAGAAAGGTGTCATGCCTATACATGTTAATGATATTGATTATAGTAATGCATCCTATATGAAGTAGTCATGGTTAGGCCATGGTATGGGTGAATGGTATGGGTGAATGCATAGTATTCCTGAATCAATGCAAGGTAGCGTTGAATGGACATGCATTAAGAAGATTTTATGAGTCTTGTTGTTATGCATTAAATGTATGCATATGAGGGGTGTGAGTGACTGATTGCCTAAGTAAAGGTGCAAATGTTGTGATGCATTGCATGAATGCATTGAGATGAATGCATGTGATATTATGGAGAACTAATGGCTGAAATGATAAATTGATGACAATTCAGGAACCATTTCAGAGGTTGCTATGAATGCAGGATAGTCATGAATAAGTGGCTGCCAGAAATGCTCTATTGAAGAGCAAGGGGGTATGAATGATATGCCTGTGAAGTAAGGGTATCTAAACTTTCATTTAATTGCATGAATGATATGACTATACCTTGCAATGTTAGCATGATAATGATTGCATGAAGAAAATGAGTTCGGTATATATTGATGTGACTAACAGTTGGAAGTATTTGAATTTTATAAATTCTGAAAATACTTCGGAGATGGTTGTAGCAATGAGAAGTATATGCATACTTACCAAGTGTTTGGTTGATGGAAGCTTATGTTTCAGGTAGATTATTCAAGCATGGCATTGAGAGGTAAGATCCTGACCAATGCCTGAATCTACCATATGATATGCATAATAGGTTGTTGAATTCGAATTGTGAATTTCGGATTTGAGAAATTGCTGACAACCACTAGCCATTGTTGGCTTGCATAAGCTGTGTTTGGATGTTTGAAGCTTATGTTTCAGGTAGATTATTCAAGCACGGCATTGAGAGGTAAGATCCTGACCAATGCCTGAATCTACCATATGATATGCATAATAGGTTGTTGAATTCGAATTGTGAATTTCGGATTTGAGAAATTGCTGACAACCACTAGCCATTGTTGGCTTGCATAAGCTGTGTTTGGATGTTTGAAGCTTATGTTTCAGGTAGATTATTTTGAGAACGGCATTGAGAGGTAAGACCCTGACCAATGCTGGAATCTACCCTGTAAAAGAGCTTGTTTGATTTGCGTTATGAATTTCAAATTTAAGAAAATGCTGACCACTTATAGTCACCATTGGCTTGCACAAGATTGTGTTTGGTTGGTTGAAATTCATGTTTCAGGTAGATTCTTTCAAACATGTCAGTGAGAGGTAAGTCCCTGACCACTGCCAAAATATACCATTTATGAGAAGAAGTCTCATGGTTGTGAAAATTAGTTGGTACGGGTTGTTAAATTCGAACTGTGGATTTCGGATTTAAGAGGTACTAACGG
>LPNX010535661.1:28944-134213 GCA_001517045.1 Pseudotsuga menziesii
GCCTATTGGGGGAAGGCATGAAAAATATGAAAGCCTCATTGATGAGACTTGGACTGTCATGCCAATTGGGTAATTAACTAACTGATTTTAATGCCTATATTATGCTTGGTCTGATAGAATTTCAATGGTGCATTGCACAGGTGGGAAAAGTGAAACCAGGTGGTGCACGTTGATTATAGCAGCAGATCTAAAGTTATTGGATTTGGCTGGAAGTCTCCTTCAAACGATTGCCAAGACCCAAGAGAATCTTGGGGAAATGCTCAAGATACAGAAAAGGCAAAGTGAAATGAACCACCAGATTTTGCAAGACTCTATCGGGTTGCAAAGGGAGGTGAAAAGCCTTCTGGGAGCAATTGGCAAAGAAAAGGAAGGTGGATCAGCGATGGGACATTCGTCCGAGCGACCCGATAAGAAACGGTCCAGGCATGAAGACTCAAAGGAAATTGAGCAGGTAAAGATGAAGCAGCCAGTGAGATGCTGGAGATGCGAAGGACATCATTTACGCCGGGACTGTCCAATGAGGGAACATTATGAAGGCGATAGCCACAAAGTTCCTAGACTTCGGGATCAGCAAGAAGCTGAGAACCAGCAGGAAAAGTCCATGGAAGCCGAGAGGCTTGGTCGTGAACGTTCAAAGTAGATGATTGAACGTGGGACAGATCTGCAAATTTTGAAATTTTGATGTGCAACTGTATATGTATTGTACATATGTAATGGAACACCGAGGACGGTGTTATTCCAAGGGGAGGGTAATGTCATGTCCCCGGTTTCGACCCTGTTTGCATGATGTATATATTGTAATTAATCGTGGTGAGGAGCTCAAGGCAAAAGCCCCACCATCGATTTGGATGTGTATGTTTCGGAAATGGGGATAATTGCCGATGGTATGTTGTGCTATTCGGCACATTTTAATTTGGCATCATGTAAACCCGCACATCAATTAAAATAAACCACAACCAGCTACCGCAGTGCAACGTTGAATGAAAAGGGCATGGTTCCAAAGGATAAGGGGTGGGGGATGTCAAACCTTGGTTAAGGGAAAAAAAAACCCATGTTTTGTTACCTTGTTGATTTTCCACCTTTTTGTCTCACCCAACCTTGTCAACCTCGTTAATGCTCAGCTGGTGGTTGAGGAGTTATGGCTGAGGGCATTTATTGCTGAAGTGGTGGTGGTTGTGGCAGGCTATCAGCCTTACCCATTTTCCCACTCTACCCTTGTCTGTCCATTCTTCTCCCTCACGTACTCTTCCCTGGTCAGTTTTACACTCTCACCACGATTTTGGTCTGTTGGCTCCTCACGCACAAGCTCTGGGCATTTTTGGGTCTCACGCAGGTTTTCTTCCTCTCCCCCACGAGTTGCTGAGCACCCACGAACTGCAAATTCGCGTTCTTCCTATTGTGTGTGCATCCACGGACAAAAACGGAGCCGTTTTTCCTCACACATGACCTCCATTGTCTGTTCCCTTCCTTGCCGGTTCGGATTGTTTAACCACGCACAGGTATTCTTCTGTTTGGGGCGCACATGGAGAGCTGAGAGCCATGCTCTTGCATCCACGACTGACTGTGAAGGGCCATTCATGTTTTGGCTGTCTCACCGGTTATTTGGGTCGTTTTTTCCCAGCTGTAAGTTGTGCTCACTGTTAGATTCGGGGCTGTAGTTTTCCCCATGTTGTGAATGCCATTACTGTTACGTCTGGGGCTGTTGTAAATTCGAGTGAGAGTCATTTTGGCCACGATAGGGCCAAGAATGACTCAGAATTGTTTTCCCTGTTTTGGGACTGTGGACTGTGCTGGCTTGGCTTGGTTGTTGAAAGCCTGTGAAACCCAGCTGTGTTGGTTGTGTTTATGTCCCCTTGGCTATGTATAAGCCTGCAATTGACCCTTATTCCGGAGGAATCATGCCCAGCTCGGGGGTGGCAGCGTTGCTGAGAGATTGATGAGCAAGCTGGCCTATGGTTGGGTGGAACGTTGCAGCGAGGTAGCTGGTTGAGGGGAATTCTTCATTAACCGATAAGTGCTGTTGTTTATTCCACCTCTGCAAATTTTATATTGATGTTAAATGAATTACAATGAACATGGAGATTGCTGGAATGTGTGTGTTTTCTTCCGCTGTACGATTGAAGATAAATGCATCTGTGTATGCCTAATTCCAACACTTATTTTCTGTTTATGTTCATTGGGCATCTTACCCGGCTGTGTTGTTGTGTACGTCGCGTCCTCTTCGCCGGTTGAGGGACGGGGACGTGACAGTTTTACTGGTTGCGGCCTGGTCCACCGTATATATTTTTGTATTTTTTGAATTAAAGTATGATATGAAAGTGCCTATATAAAATGCAGCTTGATAAAGAATGCAAGGAGCGGTCACAATGTGATGCGCAGGTTCTTACCTCTCATCTTAGACTCTCTCACATCTAAATCATACACAACTAGAAAATACATACTAACTAAGTTGTCTCTAGAGAGAAAAAAAATTAATTCATGAGTAATGTAATATACTGTTCACATGTTAAGGTCAATCACAGATAGTTTTTCTTAGAATCAAAACACATAAACATGAAAGAAGATATACACGACAAGACAGCTTATCAACAGTTAAAACCTCCATTACTCATAGTGGAAATTATCACAGAATATACCAGAGAACATTCAGATAAGAACATAGGTTCAGAAAGTTAGAACGCTCTCATAGTTAATGAAACACAATTGAAAACAAAATAGTTCCCCTTCAACATTGTTCATTTTCTCACATTCAAACATTCCACACAGCACCTTCTCCAATGGGCAAAATTTGCAATTTCTTATTGTAAAATGAAGTAGTTCCTCTTACAAACAATAGCTCACAAGTTTTTCCAGGGAAAAATCCCCTATCCTCTCGCCTTTTCCTCTCTTTATACAAAAAACAACAAAAACCCCTTGGGCTTCCCCAACCGTCTGACCTTTGGACATCCCCAAAAACCGTTTAATCTCATAATTTTGTCTTTTTCGTGAGTACTCATGATTCACATAATGCGTTACATTTCGGATTTCAGCTTATGAGTAATTCATAAAACGAGATTGGCTCAGTAACTAATGGACCACTTCCAATCCTGGGCTTTTGTTTCCATCGATTCCGCCTTGTCTTTTATTTGTCTTTCTGAGATCTGTTGATTTCAGAATAAGAATCTGCTTATCACTTTTCAGCCAACTTTCCTCATCTTTGTCCTTTAGCTACGTCTTCTCGCAGCTGTAATCTGGATAATCTTTTGAGTCCGTCTACAATTAAACAAAAAATCACATTAATTAGGACAGCATCTTTTCAATAAAATTAAACTATACTAGCAACAAAAAAAATCATCAAAATGAGGCCCAGCACTGCGCCCTCGTCGCGAAATTCTCAACAAGAATAAAAAACCAACACTGCCGACACAGGGGTTAAAAAACTCACAAGACGACGGGAAAAACCTTATCGGCGGCTTGAACCATTTAAACATCGGCCAAATAGTCTTACTTACAGCCACAACGGTGGGTTTCAAATGGACAACGAGATCTGCAGGACTGTTAAGTCTATCGGAGTCGGAAGAGCTAAATGCCAAAGCATCGGGCAGAAAAGTTCAATGTCAGCGAATGGAAAGACATCAACGTCGGGAGGTTAGTGCAAATGGCAGAAGATGAAAAGACTATGAACCCCGCGGTCCAAAGACATAACGGTGAAACCCAGACAAAGCATCGACGGGTGAAGCAGTTATGTGGTGGACACTTAGTTCGCTCGGGAGCCATAATGGCGGAAAACCAACAGACTACAACCTTCAATCAAAGTCATAAACCTTCCGCTACGGTGCAAAAACATTGTAAAAACGCTAAGTGTTCGGAAAACTTAGGGTCATGCAGCGGTCCAAAAAATCTTGTCTCACTTCCAAAACAACAGCTTCATAAAGATCAAACAACCCCGACTCAAAATTCGACCATCCTCCGACCATGCAAAACAAGTCATAACAACACGACATCGGAGAAGTCAAGGCTATCCAGCAAAGCACTCATCATTCAGCTTCTGCAATAGAGGGTCCATAAGGAAATATGGCTTCGATGCGTTGTTTAAATGCCCTCCAAACAACCAAACTAAAATGTTACTTTTGGCTGGGCAATGATGAAGCTTGCTTTACCTCCGAAACAGTGACGAAAATGAGAGATAGACTTTCGAAAACAAAGAAAGAAATCACAGATCCAACGGAAATATTTCAAACCAAATTCCAAGTTCCACAACCCAAAGCAGTTTCAGACATAAGCAATTTTCCGAAGAGCATGAAGACAGTTAACCTCAAAACAGACCAAGCTTGTAGCAGAGGGAAAAAAAAAACAAAGTTCATGGATCCAAACGATTCTAGGCAAGATAAGAATTAAAAGGAGGATCCAAAATTTTGAAAATTTGGGAAAGCAGTTGCAGCTGCAACACAAATATAGATTTCAAGCATGTGCCTGTGATTGTGTTTTTTATACAAATCATTTCAATTGAAATTTGATTTCTTTCTAGGATGGGAAAAATGATTTCATATGAATTTTCCGTAAAAAAACTAATTTCATAGGGATTTTCCCTATTGAGTCAATTGGACTAAAGTAGTAAAAAAATTAAAGGTGAAATTTCACCACTAACTAATTTTTTTAATGTGAGACACATTTAAATTTTACTCATAAAATATAAGTGGGCTATAAGTATTCCTTGGTTTAGCCAATTGAGAGAGAAATGTAAATATGTTACTCTAAATTTGGCTTTTCGTTCTATACCACTTGTACCATTGGGGTTATGATCACCATACTTTTGTCTATCATTGAGCATTATGATCATCCAAATATTTCCAATGGTAAAGAGATCTCTAAAGTTTTACCATTGGGGTGAAAATTGTTGACATTTTTAGGTTCTACCATTGGGGTTATAATAGCCCTTATATCCTTTTAATTGGATAGTGTATTTTAATATCAACATATTCCATGTCTTAACTTTTTGGTTTGATATGAGAATAATCATACCCTACTTTCTTATGTTACCGAGGTATATATTTTGCAACACCATCAATGTTAATTTTGATATGTTCTGAGAGGATAATTCTACTATGGATGTTTTTATGAATATGGATGTTTTTATGAATAGTGTGTTGTGCTAGGAAGAATCATATGAATATAGGTTAGAACTTCAGCTTCCTCTTCCTTTAGGGAACATTATTTGAGTGAAGAATTATGAAATTCAAGTAAAAACACAAATACATTATTTTCTTTTTGAAAGCACTAAATTAGCCTTGAAATAAAGGATCTCATTGATCTCATTGTATGGGATAATGTAACATATTTATAATTCCATGTTGATATTTTAGTTTATAGGCTAGTTGAAAATATCGAATTTGGGAGTCACAATTGTAGAGAAGACCTGATTCCTTAATATATGGTCACTTATCTAAACAAATAACTTTAGAAACATTCAATAAGAGAGCATAAATTACTTGTCCTAGATAAATTACTCATCAAGTACCAAGGAAAACTGGTATAGTAGACCTTCCATAGACCTTTCATCTTTCTTGGGCATCACAAGGAAAACATCACATATATTCTATAGATTTTTATCTTTTACAAAGACCACAAAAGAAAATGTAACGGACCTTTCATAGACATTCCATGCTTTTCACGGAATTATAGACAAATTATGTTTTTATTAAATTAGATTATTATTAATATAGATTTCCATTCTATAACTTTATCATATTGGCACTATGAACAATTTGGTTGGGATGAGAGAGACTTGGATGGAGGAGTAGAATGGGTTTGATGAATGATTTGCATTTAGGCTACATTAGCTCCAGCCCATTCCATCCTTCATTTTGTTTAACGGTTAGTTGACTCAAGTCAATAGGGACTAGGTTGAGTATGGCAATTATAATTGTTGTTTGGTTAATATTTAGTGGATAAATAGGAATGAAGTCTCTGCCTCGCTATTGTCTTGTGGTGAATTAAACCATGTCAACCTTATTTGTCTTAGAGCTAGAATCCATTTACAACTGAATGATAAATAATATCTAATTGTCTGGGAGTTGGCCTTCAATCACAACAATTCACAGTAGAATAATAAATAAATGAACAATAATAAATAATAATCTAATTTGTTTTGGAATTATAGTTAATTCATAGTAGAATAATAAATAATAGATAGTTTGATTTGTTTTGGAGTGATAATTAGAGTGAGTCCGTATGAAATGGTACTAATTTATCTATAGATTATATGGAATGAAATCTCAAATAAAAATGTTTCCAAGTTCTCAAATTGTTAGGATTAATGTCCATTTTCAAAACTTCTTCAAAAATCGATAATAACTTGTAATATGTGTTTATTACTAAGATAATCCATTTATATTACTATAGTCATATGAAAGGTGATAGGATCTCACACATTTTAAACAAAGAACCCTTTAAAACACATTGGTGTTTGGTTGATATTTAAGGCTCTCCCTCTCTATTGTCTTGTGGTGAATTAAACCATGTCAACCCTATTCGTCTTAGAGCTATCATCCATTTACAACTGAATGATAAATAATATCTAATTGTCTTGGAGTTGGCCTTCAATCACAACAATTTAGAGTAGAATAATAAATAAATGAAAAATAATAAATAATAATTTAATTTGTTTTGAAGTTATAGTTAATTCACAGTAGAATAATAAATAAACGAAAAATAATAAATAATAATTTGATTTGTTTTGGACTGATAATTAGAGTGAGTCTGTATGAAATGGTGCTAATTTATCTATAGATGCTATATACTATTGGACATAGATAGTTTAGATGTAACTTTGTTAATTTGTTTCAAAACACTTTAAATTAAGTAAAGAAGGTTAATACTAAGGGAAAAAGGTTTATTTTATAGGTTTTATAAAAAATCCATGTTAAAAAACAAATATATGTGTTGGAGAAATACACACCATATAAGCATCCCAAAGTTTACAAATGAATTTGAATAGAATTTTATCTATGGAATGAAAGCTTGAATAAAAATGTTGCCAAGATCTCAAAGTGTTAGGATTGATGTCCACTTTCAAAACTTCTTCTAAGAGTTGATAATAACTTGTATTATGTGTCTAAAATATGATCTTTGTATTATGTGTTTATTACTAAGATAAGCTATTTGTATTTCTATAGTCACATGAAAGATGATAGGATTTCACACATTTAAAAAAAAAACCATATATATATATATAACTAATATTAAATCTTTATGTTAAAATTTTAGCACTTAATACAAGATCATATAAAATTACTTCCATCCCCACTAGAAATTTAAGGATTTTAAGTTTAATATATTTTTAATTAATCCTTGGCAATGCATTGTCATGGATGATATCTAATGTCTTGAATTTAATTGGATTGCTTTATCATCATATAAAGCAGTATTAATATTGATATAAATATTGTTTTAAAGGATTGTACTTTTTTTTGTAAGGTGTGTTAATAGTCGGTTTGAAGAGTTTTTATTTAAGGTTGCGGTTTAAGAATTAGAATAATTGCTATGTAAACAGTTTATTTAAATTTCCAAACAATGTAGAATCTTTACATCTACGAGCAAGGTGTCTGAACTCTCTAAATCAGACTATAGATGGACTACTATATTATAAAAAAATTACCTTAAATAAATGAATTCTCTAAATATGATTAGTAATGGCAATTTCAACGAAGAGATCTTAGTAAAAGTTCTTTTTATTCTGAGTGGATAAATGGAATATATGGAAGGTCAAAAGTTGATTATTTTCACTCTTCTTAGCTGCATTGGTTTTTTTTCTTTAATCTATTCAAATGGTTGTGCACTGAAACTCTCGCAGCTATCTAATTAAAAATTGAGCCAAAAAAAAGTACAGGTCACCAAAAAAACCACATATCAAAGAGCAAAGAGCAATTGTTGAGAGCCTTACAAAAATAGAGAGACGCCAATCTAGATCTTGATTAACAAAACATATAAATTAATTTTGATTTTTGAAATTGTTTCTTTTTATTTCAAAACATTCAATAAGCTTATTCTTCTTCTGGAGTAAAGCTTATAGTACTGGTATCTTTTTCTTATTTCAAAATAGTCATTATGCTTATTTTTCGTTTTAAATTGTTATTACTATAATTATAATTAAAAATAGTAAATTTATTAATAACTAAAATATATAATATTTGCGAGATGTAGAACAGTTGGTGGCGGGGTATGGTTAAGACACCTCCTAAACTGAAAGGTCACTGGTTCTAATCTCGTTAGATACCAAAAAATCCAATCATGTTAAGAGTTTATATATATATATAATTTATTTTCTCTTCATATAAATATACCCAATTCTTTTATTTGATAATTTTTATGTGATATATAAGTAAAGATATTATTTACTAGATTGATAGTATAGTCCCATTGATGTTTACCCAAATGAAGCTTATCACAGAGATATAGTCCAACAATCTTGAACATTATGAAAGAACTTCTTTGGGTCCATTTCATAGTCATTGCTTCTATATTTATTTATAATTTGTTTTCATAAGCATGACTTTTAGATTTGAAGAAGTGGCTTACGTTGTGTTGGATGGTATATCGAGCATGAATTTTAGCTTTAAAGAGGTAGATTATGTTATGTTTGATGGTGTGACTTTTTTCTCTATATTTTTCAATAGAGTTGGAGGCATGGTTTGTTTTAGCTTTAAAGAGGTAGTTTATGCTATGTTTGATGGTATGAGTTTTTTTCTATATTTTTCAAGAGAGTTGGAGGTTTAGTATTTTAGTAGGGTATGTTTCTGGTCTTCAACATACCATGCGGGGTGCCATGTTTTTTTCCCTAGCATTGGTTTCACCAGGATTAACCAAAATCCCTCTAACCATTTGTAAAAATGCATATTTTAACAAGTAGTAATATCCATGGTTGGGAAAACATCGTTTCAAAATATAGGGCTTAGTAATACTATGCATGAGATTTCAATATATAGGGCTTAGCAATACTATGCATGAGGGTTTGGATTTGCATAACAAGTTTGTTGAGATCTTTCAATCATATGTTTTTTTGAGTTTGAAAAAAGAAGATGACATGTTATTCAAAATGTTTTTTTGAGTTTGAAAAAAGAAGATGACATGTTATTCAAAGAATAGATAGAATTGGGTGCACATGTCATAAATATTTAGTAATTTGAATGGGTTAGGAACCTTGCTAATTCATATCCTTTCCTTTACTATGTAAACTGCATATGTATATGTGTTATGGTATTGAGGATATGGGGTTTATGCGAAAATGTGGATTTCCTATTTTTTTTATGTAGAGTAAAAAAATGTCATTTTGAAGTGATGCAAGGTTATGCTTCTTAGACAAAAAAATGAAATGGGTTTCAACAGACAATCATAGATACATTGACTAATTCATTTTTTTTCAATCTATAAAATATATATATTACTACTTTTTCTTTAGAAAAAAATACTAACATCTAATTACATATTAAACTTTGTTGTATGTAATAATTTTCAATATTTGATAGAGCTAAATTAGATGCACAATTACACATGATTATTTATTTTTTGTGAATTCTAAATTTGCGTTCTAGAATTCATGCAAGTTTAAAGTTGTAAAGCCCATTTAGTTTTGGTCATTTGTGGAGTTTTGAGATATACATGAACTATAATTTGCCAAAGTCGGATATTTAGTTTCAACTTGGAATAGCCTAAAGAAATTAAAAATTCTACTACGAAAGAGCCTAAAGAAATTAAAAATTCTACTACTCGAGTTCAAGTATCAAACTATCCATATGTAGAAAGTAAAAAATATTGTTATCGGAATTTGTTTTATAGGTAAATGATGAGATTAGAATAACCAATACGCCATATACAAGTAACTCCAGTGTGTATTTTTTTTAATTCTCTCTCTCGAAACAAGATCATGGTTATGATATTCCTGTAAACTAAATGATGGTTATGTTATTCATTTAGGCCCTGTTCGGCCATTAGTAAAGTCATGAATACCAGTTGTGTAATGATTTTGTAGAGTTTAGTAAGGTACTATTCTTATTTCCATGTCATATTCTTGCAATCAATGAAACTAATCACCATTTTCGAAGGTATAAGACTTTTTGTATTTGATAGTGTTGTTATTATTATTGCCTTGCATGTATTTGGATATGGCTGTTTTGGTTACTGCATCATGTAATGCACCTCAAATTAATAATTTATTATTAATTCTGCTGAAAAATATTTTAATTATTATTGTTATTATTTTTTATGGAAAGTCAAAACTAAAACATTTGCAATGAATTTTTTTTTTTAATAAAAGATACTCAAGGGGGACAAAAGTGGAAATAGTTGTTAAATAGTGTTTGCAAGAGATGGCGCATTGAAGTATTTTTCTCTTGCGGTTCAACGAACAGACTCAGGGGTTCTGGAGCAAGTAACTTGGCTTCTCTGAAAGTTGGTTGGGAGGAACAACTTTTCCACTTTTGTTTTCCCACGAGTGGTTCCAAGTTCTTATTCTATGTTTAAATTACAGTAGACTGTTTCATTCTAGATATGAACGGTTAATGTAACCCTAGTATGCATCGAGCTAGTCTATCATTGCTTATTAGCTCTAACTATGTTATGTTTTGATTATATGAGTAGAAATTTCTCTTAATGGTTTATATACTCTAATCAAATTTTGCACTTAATATTAGGTTATCAAATTATACCTATTTCATTCTGATGTGATAGATTTAGTTTTAAATGTTTCTCTACATTAAATTTATAGACCCTAAGTTAAAAATAGTTAGTATGTTATATCCTGAATTTTGACCTTAACAATAATGGGCATGAGTCCCATTGCACATGGGTTACTTTGATGTTTATATTTGTATATCGGGCGTAAGACCCCACTGCACATGAGTATGATGATTTCTTATATATATTGGGTGTAAGCTAATGAATATGTTGATTTAGCATGTATGTGATTGTATTTGTTGGGAATGGACCCTGATGGACAAATATTATTGTCATGGGACGACATACTGCATATATTATCTGATTTATCTTAAATGCATATACTTCAATTATTATTGTGATAAAATGTGCAGAAGACTGAATGCGTGATTGAGTTATATAATGTGTTGGGAGTGGACCCTCAAGCACATGAGTGATGAGATTCTTTGTTGAGCAAAAGCTCTGGAGCATATGAGTGATTACATTTTGTGTTTAGTATAAGCTCCGTAGCACATAAGTGATTAGATTTTGTGTTGATTTCCAATTATGGAACACATGAGTAAGGATATCTTTGTATTGAGCATAAGCTCTGGAGCACATGAAATATAATAATTGAAATTGTTGGGCATAAGCCTTGGAGAATTCCAAATTGATGTTGAGCATAAGCTCTTATGGAGAATCATATCATTGGCCATTGTATCCGTATGTGTATTATGCAAGTACATCCTAGCATTAGTGTTGAGCGAGCGGCTTTGGAATTGCACTAAGTGTAACTCCCAGTTTTTAGCATTGAGTGTGGGCTCTAAATAGTACTAGGAGTTACTAAAATTATTTGTGTTGAATAGGAACGACTCTGAAAAAAACTGATCTTTATCTTATTTTAAAGTTGATTAAATGAAATTTCTAATTTCTAATTCTCATCAAGTACTAAGAACTACCACGATACACGAGGTAATCCAACATGCAAGGAGGTTTAGAGTTTCCTAACTTAGTTTACCAACCCTACCTAAAGGTCTTGATAAAAGAAATGATTATAAGCCAATGAAAACACCAAGTAAATGAGATCATGTTATATGATGCCTAAAATCAATATTAACAATAGTATATATATATGTAGTTTATATATGTTATGAAAAAAAGAATAAATTATATACAGTATGTATATAAGAAAATAAAGATAACTAAAAATAATAAATAAGGATTCTATGTATTTATTATTTACTAAAATGATTAAATACATAATTAATACTAAAAGAGTCAAATTAGGAACTAGTAAAAGAGTTCCTAAGTTAGTGAAAAATAATTATTAACCTCACATAAATAGATTAAAAATTATTTTCAAAAGATAATGGATTCTTGATCTAACTTAAGTTTAACTCCCCCTTTTTTTTTTCTAATGATTGTCAATAAAGACCCAAGCCAAGGGAAGGCTAAGGGATCTGATCATTATTCCTAATGATTTTGGAGAGTTGTTCCAAAAGGAAAGCAATCTTATACAACACTTGATATTCGAGATAGGAGAAGCCTCACCTTTAGGAGCACTGGACTACTTGCATGTTTGAACCAGCTCGAGGAGATCCGGACTAAAACCAAGAACGGTTTTCGGTCATGGTTGGGAGTAATGTGGTAGTTCACAAGTTATTGAGTTAACAGATCTAAGGTCAGAGATATCTCTGTTTTTATTAATTATGTGTGTTTAATTGTGCATGGTTCTTAGCCATTAATAAGTTGAAAGTTGAAGGTATGAGATTTTTTAGCTTCTCGAGTTTTATTAATCATATTTACATATTTTTATTTATAGTATTTATGCTCTTGATTGGAGATCTGCATATTGGATACGTGCTTAAACTAGATTCCAATTGTTTTAAATTATGAAACTGAGTTTGAAACGCTTAGGCAAATCCTAGTGTTAATATGTATATTGCAGGTTGTTCTTATTTGCTTAAGTTTAAATATCAACCTTTAAAACTTAGGTAGGTTTTTAAAGTGGAAATTTCTTATCTTTTTATTTTAACACTGTTAGATAGTTTAAATGTCAACAGTTTATTTTAGATTCAAAACCTTAGTTTCTAGATAAACTAACCATCATATCTTTTCCTAAACTTTTTATCTAAAACTAAACCTTAGATATTTTTGTTTCCTAAAAGAAATTTTACAGGACTAGGACCTTATTATAACCTAATACCGATTTTAAACAAAACTAATTAAAATCTGTAAAAGCCAAAATACATTTTAAAACTCTGTACAAAATAGTAAAATAATTTTTAAACTACATTTTTATAAATAAATAGAAAAGAGATCGAATCTCTTAACTCACTAATTCAAAACCTTCGAAATAAATCAAAATGCTGGAATATTTCATATTTCCAGCATCTTGCCATTACATAAATCTTCATAACACCATTACGTATAAAAGCAAACATAACATCTTTAAAACCTTATAAGCTAATATCATAAACCAACTATCAAATTCACCAAAGGTGTGAAGGCTGAGAGCCTATCACAATTTCTTCCAAGTCACATCATTAAAATATTAATACTTCTGAAACTTATTTCACCTAGCCCATCCATCAAATCCTGTAAGGATTGGCTATCAACCATTCATTTATTTCAACAGATCCTACCAACAAAACATATGCAATAATTTACACCATAAACAAAGTAAACATCCAAACTAAAACATATTTGATTCCTAAACACATCACGTCAGTGGAATCCTAATAACCAATACATAAAACATATTAATGAAATAAGGGTTTACAACCTTCAACCACACAGAGATATGCTTGTTCCCAGGATCATTTATATACACAGACACGAATTACACACAAAACATTAATGTAACATCCCCAACCCTCCGACCAGTGAAGAGGATGATGCCAATGCTTCTATCAATCTAGGAAACTATCCCCATAAACGTAAAATAAAATGCATTGAACTCAAGATACACAGATGCATAAATAATTAACATTCAACGGAAGCAAATTACATTTAATTCAAGCATTCAACACATTTTAACATGTTCATCATAATTCACATAAACAATTCAATTTCCTTGGTAATCACACAAGAATACTTATCTTCGAATGAAACTCCTTGCAACCAGTTATTCCGCTACATTGTTCCACCCAACCATAGGCCAGTGTGCTCCTTAATCTCTCAACAACACTGCCACCCCCAATCTGGGCATGATTCCCCAAGGAAAACGAAACTAGGAATACTCACACATAGCCAAAGATATGTCAAAACTCATTCAAGCCAAAGCTATGTTTAGGTTTATCAGACTTCCAAAGGGATGGAAAGGCTTGTTTGCTAAGCTAGTGAGCTCAACCATAGAGTTATGGCCACCTGCACAAGATCTGACTTGGCTTTCCCAACACATACACACCCAACACAAGGAATCATCCCCTTCTCTGTTGTACAGTCCCTCAGGCTATGCATTCCCTTCCAGTGCTATTCAAGATGTGAAGTAAGGAATAATCAACCCTCAAGATCTCTCAGTGAGGTTCCTCATGCACTAGATTTATCAAGAAAACTACCTATTCTACTCTTAACTTATTTAGAGCAAATCAAAGAGCATAACAACTCACACAAAGGAAAGGGTGAACATACATAAAATACCAATTATTGGTCTTTGGAAAAACATTGGGAAACCCCAAAAACATATTTACAGATGGATAAAAACACCAAGGATGAGGAAAATGATTTTAGAATCATTTTATTGCTCCACAGAGGCAAAACCAACCTCTACAAAAACCCAAATAAGCAAATCAATTATAGAAAATGACTATGGGGATCTCAGGGAAAAAACGACCTCTACCAAACCCAAAAACATGAATCTTCTTTTCCCACAAATTCTGAGGACATTTATGGCATTACGGGAGCCAAAATGAGTGCCATAAACTCCCAAAACAAAAATACTCCTTGCCCACTTGCTGAAAAACACCAAAATGGATTTTATGGGCATGCAAGATGAGGAAAATGAGCAAAAACGTGAAGGATGACCACACAAGAAGCTTCAGCTACATGAATAAAACCAACGTGAAGGAGAATGGTGAGGTAAAAATGGAAAACGTGGGTGTATGGTAGAATGGTATACGCTTTTGTGCATTTTTCTTGCCAAGAAAGTCAGAACATGTTTTTCCAAAAATGGGTCCTCTACCCAATTCGAATTTGTGCCCATACTCTTCCCAATCCATGCAATAACTAACTCAACCACATTCTGGAAGAATTTAATGATTGGGGAAAAAGGCAAAATGGGTAGTTGAGGGTTTGAAGGGTTCTCCCTTTGACATTTGGATTTTCCCTATTGGCCCAAAGGTTTAAATAATTTCCCTCCCTATTCCTTAGGAAAATAATGCCCCCATCTCTTTTAATGTTTCATAGACATAGCTGGTTGTGGGTATTTTAATTAAAATGCATATTTACATGATGCCAAAAATTATCATGTGTCGGATATCACGATATACTATCGGCAATGATTTTAATAGCTGGAACATAAAACATTAAATCGATGGTGGGTATTTTTCCTTTATCTCCACACCATGATTAATTACAATATATACATCATATACATTTTTAATGCAAATGGGGTCGAAACCGGGGTGTTACATTCCCCTCCCCCTTCAATAGCACTATCCTTAGTGCTTTACAAAATTGAACAAAATGCTACACTGGTATCGCCTCGGTGTTCCACAAAATTGAACAAAATTGGACATGCCAATCGCATGGAATCCTCCAGCTCCCACATAGCCTCTTCAGGACTGTACTGCTCCCATTGCACCTTTACCTGCCTTATGGCTCGGTTCTGGAGCATTGTGACCTTCCTGTTGAGGATGCTCATTGGATTGATTTGGAACTCTCCCTCAGGTTCCACCTAAATCACATACCAATTTATCACATGGTTAAGATCATGTACATATTTCTTAAGCAAAGAAACATGAAAAACATTAAGAGCTCTAGTGCTATCAAACAATGCAAGTCTATATGCAACTAGCCCTATTCTTTCAAGCACTTCAAACGACCCACAATATCTTGGTGACAGCTTGGCACAAATTCCAAGCTCCAAGGAACTCTTCTTTCCCTCACTCTGAGGTAAACATGATCCCCGACACCAAACTCTCTGTTCACCCTATGCTTATCTGCATAGCTTTTCTGTCTATCCTAGGCTACTTTCAAATTCTGCCTAATCTTTACAACCTCTTGCTCCATCTCCTTGAGTAATTACGGATTGAGAACAACCCTGTTCACTGGATTATCCCAAGTCACTGGTGTCCTACACCTCCTACCATACAAATCTTCATACGAGCTCATCCCCAAGGATGCTTGCTATCCATTGTTATAAGAAAATTCTACCAAGTCTAAATAATCTTTCCACTTGGTTGGTTTATCCATCACATACATGCGAAGCATGTCTTCAAGCACCTGATTCACTCTCTCTGTCTTCTAGTTAGTCTGAGGATGGTAGGCAGTGCTGAAGTTTAACTTTGTACCCAAATTTGGAAACAACCCCTTCCAAAAATTGGAAGTGAACTTGACATCCCTATCAGAGACTATTTCCTTAGGAAATCCATGCAATTTGAAAATATCCTTCATGAATATCTTGGCAATGTCATCAGTCTTGTACGTAGACTTAACCGGTATAAAATGTGCTTCCTTTTCCAACTTTTCCACCACAACCATGATGGAATCATGTTGTATCCAAGTCATTGGAAATCCTATAATAAAATCCATGGAAATAACTTTCCATTTCCATTCTGTAACTGGAAAATGCTGCAACAAACTTGCTGGGTGTTGATGCTCAACCTTTACCTACTGACATTTCATGCACCTTGAAATATATTCAGCCATGTCCTTTTACATTCTTGGCCAAAAGTACTGCTTTCTAGTTGTAGTAATTGTCTTATGATATCCTGGGTGACCAAAATATGGAGCTTGATGGATTTCATCCATAACAACTCTCCTCAACTCTATTACATTTGGAATATAAATTCTTCCTTTATAGGTAAGAATTCCATCTTCTTCCAATTTATATCCCTCATACCTCTTCTCAATACTTTGCTGCTGTAATTTGTCTTTTACTTGCTCATACAATGCATCTCTAGTAGTATGATTAACAACCTGTTGCCTCAAATATGATTGGTAAATACTAAGAGATTCCACATGCATTTCCTGCACCTTCTTGTTGAGCACATCAACTACCTTATTCTCTTTTCCTTTTATGTGTTTGATTTCAAAATCAAACTCACATAAAAAATCTAGCCATCTCGCTTTCCTAGCATTCAAAGTAGGATCATCAAACAAATACTTCAGACCACAATGATCTATCCTTAGCGCAAATCATCTTCCCATAAAGTAATGCCTCCACATATTAAGAACATGTACTATGGCTGCAAGTTCTAGATCATGAGTGGCATAGTTCTTCTCATGCTCCTTCAGCTTTGTTGACTCATAACATATCACATGGTTGTCTTGCATAAGGACTCCTCCTAGCCCTTATCTGCATGCATCGGTACATACCACAAAATCTTTCTCTGGTTCTGCAACTTTCAATACTAGTGCACTAGTGAGAATATTCTTCAACTGGTGGAAGCTTTCTTCACACCTCGATGTCCATTCAAACTTTATCCCCTTCTTTTGCAAAGAAGTGATGGAATGTGCAACTTTGGATAATCTTTCAACAAATATCCAGTAGTATCCTACAAGTCTCATAAAAGATCTTACATCTATCGCATTTATTGGAGTAGGCCAATTCATAATGGCTTCAATCTTTTCAGGGTCCACATATATACCCTCTTCTGACATAATGTGACCTAAATAATTAATTCTATCTCCATATAAGTCACACTTGTCACACTTGGTCAACTTTGCATATAGCTGATGCTCCCTAAGCAATTGCAACGTCAATCTCAAATGCTCTTCATGCTCTTCCTCATTCTTAGAGTAAATAAGAATGTCATCAAGGAAAACAAGAACAAACTTCTCCAAATACCTACTGAAGACACTGTTCATAAGGCACATAAATGTAGCTGGTGCATTTGTGATACCAAATGGTACCACTACAAACTCATAATGTCCATACCTTGTACTAAAGGTTGTCTTACGAATGTCTTCATCCTTGATTCTTGCCTAATGGTAACCAGACCTCAAGTCAATCTTGGAAAATACCTTTGCTCCTTTCATTTGATCAAAGAGGTCATCAATCCTAGGAAAATGATATTTGTTCTTCACAATGACTTTTTTCAGCTATTTGTAATCAATACACAACCTGAGTGTACCATATTTCTTCTTTACAAACAGAACTAGTGCTCCCCAAGGAGATACACTCAGCCTGATATACTTATTCTCCAACAATTCTTGCAGTTGCATATTCAGTTCTATCATCTTAGGTGTACTCATTCTGTAGGGTGTCTTGGACACTAGTGCTACTCCTGGCACAAGTTCAATTGTCAAATCAATGTCCATCTTTGGAGGAAGCCCTAGAACCTCATCAGGAAACACATCCCTGAATTTCTGCAACACATGGAATTCCTCCAACCTAGGAGTTTCATTCTCTGTTGCCTCCAAAATATGATCTGCATACAACTGGAAACCTTTCCTACAGAATTTATTCAACTGCATTGCCAAAATTTGCCTCACATAAATCATCTTTGGAATTCCTTTCATAATCCTTGGGTTTCCTTCTTCATCCAAGCACTCAAACGCCTTATTATAACAGTCAAGTTTTACTCTGTGAGCTTCTAACCAATCCATTCCAATGATAACATCGTATGAACCAAGTGGTAGAACATTCAGATCTACACAAGTGACTAATCCATTCATGCCCAATGGACATTTCTCTATCACTTTGCTAAACTTTATCTTAGTTTTGGTGGCTAGCTAAACTAACCAAGATTTGCTATGCTTTACTTTCTTAAAGGCACAAATCTCCACCACTCTATCAGTAATGTAACTGTGAGTAGAACTAGGTTCAATCGAAATAGAAACAGATTGCTCAACAATCTTACCTGCAACTTCAACCATAGTTGACTGGTGATATTCCTGGCAGTCCTCCAGTGCCGCATAAATCCTAGGGATAGACCTTACTACTTGACCCACTGTTTCTGCTTCTTGAATGTTGTAAGCTAGCCTTGCACTCTCATTCTCAAGTGGACAATTCTTGCGCATGTGAGGTCCTCCACATTTCCAACATTGGAGACGTTCCATGTTTAGCTATGGATATCTAGGCTTTTCTCCCATTGCTCTGGCTGGATACTTCTCAGCTTGTGATGGTTGCTTCTGCTAATTCCTGAAGTTAGAAGGTTTGAAACCTTTCTTCCTTTGGTCATACTTTTGATTCTTTGTTTCCTTCCATGTCTTATGATAATCAGGTTTACCTTCTTTTTTCTCATAGCAATACTTATCCTTCCTTATTGCTTTTTCAAAGTTTTAGGTTCATAAAACTTAATTATGTCTTTGTAAGACTGAGGAAATCCACTCAGGAAACGTTGGATCTTCACTTTTTCATCTTTGATGTACCTAACATACCTCAATAGTTCCAAGAAATTATTTGCATACTCTTCCATGGTATGTTGTCCAAATCTTAGCTCATGGACTTCTTTAATCTTATCATCATAGTACCTGTCACAGAGTTACTTATGCTTGAAGTATTTCTTGAATTCTTTCCACACAATTCTTCTTTCATTAACCTTCTTTACTTTTCTGTGGTGTTCCCACCATACGAATTCTCTTCTAGTCAAATTGAATATAGCTACCCTTGCTTTCATATTTTCAGAGTAGTCTTGAACTTGGAAATACTTCCTCATCCCAAGAAGCCAAGCCTTAACTTCTTGAACAGTCTTGACCTCACCATTAAAAGTAGGAGGCCTTTCCTTTTTGAATTCATCTTGTGAATTTCTCTTGTAACATCTCCTCCTTTTATTCATGAGAGATGGAGAACTTGAATCCCCACTGGGTTTTTCAAAATCAGATGACCCATTGGTAGGCCATTCTGGAGTATTCCTTCTGTCCCTGGAAACCTTCCTAGAGACATGGGACCTTTTACAGGAATCTCCCCTGGCGCTACTCTTGCTTATTTCTGGGTTAACTGTCTAATGTCTAGAGTTTATATGTCCCTAGATGTCTGTTAAACTTTGCAGTATAGTTGCATTTATCTTATTTTGATCTTCTTGATCCTTAAGTATCCTTTCATTGTCTTCTCTGCAACTTTGCAAGTCCATCCTTAGGCTCCTCATGGTGGCTAGAATATCTAGGGGAGTCTCTTGATTTCTCCTCCCATTGGACTTTGTCTCATTATTTCCAACTCTGACATTTTCTCCCATAGCATCTTCCTCGAACACATAGGGGTCCTATGCATCATTCATGTCGTTGATTCTCATCTTGGCCTAATCACGAACAAATATTTGAAACTTCTCTATGCGGAATGTTTCCTATGAAGGTGACTATAGCTATGCAAAATGTGTTAATAAACACAGCAGTTAGCTGCATAAAATATCATGAGTTCATAATTACTTACCTACATTGGAAAATACTATATTGACAACTTTGTCAAAACACATAATTTTCTTTTCACCAAGAACGATGGTCTTAAGGGGACGACGGGGGTCAAGGGGGATTTCCCCCTTTTCTTTGTAAATATTTTATTTTCACACAATCTGGTGCATAAGATCGCTTCCATTTTTCACCTTTTCATCACCTCTAAATCCCACTAGAATCCTGCTTTTTCCACTGAAAAACTGCTTAAAATATGCTTCTGGAAACTTGTCTTTTCACATCCAATCAGAAAAACTATAGGTTTCTCACCCGATGCTTCGGCAGATCGTTCTTCATTTCCCTTTCGATGCCTCACCGGATCGATCTTCCTTTGTATTCCGATGCCTTATCGAATCGATCTTGCTCTGTCTTTCGACGCCTTATCAGATCGATCTTCCTCTGTCTTCCAATGCCTTATCAGATTGATCTTCCATTTTCTTCTTACACATCGGCTCCCTTCCGGAGAGGGTTGCTGACAGCTCAAATCTACTTCAACAAACATCTTCCGATGATTTTGACACTTAGAAAAATTTTCAAATTTTTTTTTTGTTTTCCTTGTTGGCTGGGTTTTGGGTTGTTAGATAATGTATCAGCTCAACCCAGCCGATACCATTGGTTCCACCCAGCTGAGACCTTCCTCTCCACCCAGCTGAGACCTTCGGCTCCTCCCATCTGAGACCTTCAGCTCCACCCAGCTAAGACCTTCAAGAAAAATTCAAACTTAGGAAATTTTCAAAATTTTCTCTCTGCTTTAGTTTCTTTGTCAGATGGACTTGGCTAAGTCATCCGATGTATCATATGGACTCATCTTAATTCATTTGATGTATCGTATGGACTCAGCTCAAGTCATCTGATATTTTCCATACTTAGAATTTTTATTGAAATTCTCCTTGTTAGCCTGTGCTCAGCAGGAGTTGATTCTACCTCTGTTAGTTGATTTCCTTGGCCCATAGAGGCCCAATATTGAAATCTTAAGGATCTGATACCACACTGTAACATCCCCAACCCTCCGACTGGTGAAGAGGAAGCTACCGATGCTGCTATCAATCCGGGAAACTAGCCCCATAAACGTAAAATAAAATACACTAAACTCAAGATACATAGATGCATAAAGAATTAACATTCAGCAGAAGCAAATTCCATTTAATTCAAGCATTCAACATATTTTAACATGTTCATCATAATTCACATAAACAATACAATTGCATTGATAATCACACAAGAATACTTATCTTTGAATGAAAATCCCCACAACCAACTATGCCGCTGCAATGTTTCACCCAACCATAGGCCAGTGTGCTCCTTAATCTCCCACCAACACTGCCACCCCCTAGCTGGACATGATCCCCCAAGGAAAAGAAAACTAAGTAGACTCACACATAGCTAAAGATATGTCAAAACTCATTCAATCCAAAGCTATGTTTGGGTTTATCAAATTGCCAAAGGGATGGAAAGGCTTGTCTGCTAAGCCAGTGGGATCAACCATAGAGCTGTGGACACCTACGCAAGATCTAACTTGGATTTCCCAACACAAGGAATCATCCCATTCTCTGTTGTACAGTCCCTTAGGTTATACATTCCCTTCCAGTGCTATTCAAGATGTGAAGTAAGGAATAATCAATCCTCAAGATCTCTCAGTGAGGTTCCTCATGCACTAGATTTATCAAGCAAATTACCTCTTCCACTTTTAACTAATTCAGACCAAATCAAAGAGCATAACAACTCAGACTAAGGAAAAGGTGCACATACAACAAAATACCAATTGTTGGTCTTTGGAAAAACATTGGGAAACCCCAAAAATGAATTTACAGATGGATAAAAACACCAAGGATGAGGAAAACGATTTCAGAATCATTCTATTGCTCCACAGAGGAAAAATCGACCTCTACAAAAACCCAACTCAGCAAATCGAATTTAGAAAACAACTACGGGGATATCAGGGCAAAAAATACCTCTACCAAACCCAAAAACATGAATCTTCTTTACCCACTAAGGACATTTATGTCATTACAGGAGCCAAAATGACTGCCATAAACTCCCAAAATGAAAATACTCCTTGCCCACTTGCTGAAAAACACCACAATGGATTTTCTGGGCATGCAAGATGAGGAAACTGAGCAAAAACGTGAAGGATGAACACACAGGTAGCTCCAGTTGCATGACGAAAACCAACGTGAAGGAGAATGGTGAGGTAAAAATTGAAAACGTGGGCGTATGGAAGAATGGCATACGTTTTGGGGAGTTTTTCTTTCCAAGAAAGTTAGAACACATTTTTCCGAAAATGGTTCCTCTTCCCATTTCAAATTTATTCCCATACACTTCCCACTCCATGCAATAACTAGCTCAATCACATTCTGGCAGAATTTAATGATTGGGGAAAAAGGCAAAATGGGTAGTTGAGGTTTTGATGGGTTCTCCCTTTGACATTTGTCTTTTCCCTACTGGCCCAAAGGTTTAAATAATTCCCCTCCCTATTCCTTAGGAAAATAATGCCCCCATCTCTTTTAATGTTTCATAGACATAGTTGGTTGTGGGTATTTTAATTAAAATGCATATTTACATGATGCCAAAAATTATAATGTGTTGGATAACACGATATACCACTGGCAACGATTTTAATCGCCGGAACATAAAACATTAAATCAATGGTGGGGATTTTACCTTTAGCTCCACACCATGATTAATTACAATATATACATAATATACATTTTTAATGCAAACATAGTCAAAACTGGGGCGTTACAATTAAACTAAAATACATTGGTTGCGTTGTAAATGCTAAATCCCAGGCCATGAACCTACAACTTCCTGTAGAAATACAAATGGACAGTAAACAAACAGAGATACCATTTCAGTGACCACACATATCCATTAAAAATCATGTTTGTCACCTTTCTCATAAACTATCAAGTTGAGGTATCATATGTGCCATTGCAGAGCAATGGTACTGTAAATATTTTTTTTAAATGCATTATTAAAATACAAATCCAAATTACCCAAATGAAGATGCCAGTACAAGTCATTTAAAAACCAAAAATCCATTTCATTACAAATAGTAAACCATACACAGAGCTGAGTATTCTTCAACTAGAAGCAACATCAAAATTTACAAATGATAGATCCACGGTAAGGCTTTACACAGTCATGTATACAAAATCCAAAAATGATTTAACAAACCCCAAACAACGAAAAGCTTAAACCACACTTTCCTGAGGCCAAGCTTCGAAACCCTTTGATAAACACAGCAAGCGTAAAATGTGGACAGAACCATTGCCATTACGGGGCTGACTAGGATTTGGTTGCGAGTGAAACCCATAGATCTTCCTTCTAACCACACAGAGGATCCACGCTCTTCCCACCTGCACAACGAAATTATTTTATCAGAAGTATGCCAAATCAAAACTACAAACCAAACAAAAAAACACAAAGGTGAAATCCTAAGAGAATTGCATACCTGTCTATGAGCTCACAGCACGTTGGTTGCACAACATGGATGTGCAGCTCCCACATAGAATGTGAGCCCTCTCTCCAACAAGAAATGAAGAAAAAAAGAATGACTGTAAGACCCTAACGAAGCACTTAAGGAATTCTGCCTATGAATCCCAAGGTGCATTCAAAGCGCCACCCTGTCTACCACCTTCATACAAATTAAAACCCACTTTCACATAGTTTGGCTTCACATTTCGTAGCACCACATTAAAACCCATCAATGTAGTTTGTAAAACCCTCTCCCAAGTGATTTATCTAAGTTTCTACCATAAGATTCGATGGTACATATATTATGCCATAAACACAAACTCCTCCACATTAAAGGTCAAGCATAAGAATTTTATAACTAAGGTTTTTAAACCTTCATCACATAATTTCCAAAGCAAGTATTAGTATAATTCCTTTTCACCATAGTTATCAAAAATAGGCTAGACATAGGACCCTTTTGTCCTCTTTTAACTTGTATGTATATGAATAGTGTTTTTTAGGTGTAGTTTGTTGTAGATGTAGGACATTGTTTTTTCCACGATCATATGTTTAAGTTCATCGGAAAAATCACGCGCATTAGGAAATAAACACATGCATTAGTTCGTGATGAACTAAGTAAACCCCCTAGCTTAGGAACCTTACCTTTGCAAGTGGACTTTCAAGGAACAGATCCCCACTAGTCCACCCCTTGACATACAGAGGTAAGTCGGCCTCTTCATAATAAACCATAAACTAATTAAATAAACGTAAAACAAAAGTAAGACGTAAAAAAAATAAGTATCGACAAATGTCAGAAATTAATGTAGACAGGAAAAATAATCTGATAAACATGTCGAAGTATAGAAAAAAATTATGTAAGACATCATAATCACCCAAGAAAAACACATAAGGAAAACAACAGACAAAACTTAGGTTCAGTTCTGCAAACAAGTTTTATTCCGCAGTAGAAAATGAAGATGTCCTTTAGATCTAGCAGATAATTAGCCTACGAAAATTTGTTTTTTATTTATGGATTTTAGGAACATTACAAATGGTATCAAAGCCCATATTCGAACACTAAGAGACCTAATGGGTTCTACCAAACATTCATTGCAGAAATAAACATTTCAAAATTGTATTTGAAATTTCTTTAACTAACAAAAAATTATTTGTTACTAAATGTTTTAATTGCAGGATTAAAGAACATTTCAGATCATGAATGCAGAAGAGGATAACAGTCGGCAAGGAAATATGAATACCCCCACACGGGAAGGAGAACTTATGGTTGAATTAAATTCTGATATACTGAAAAACCATGCAAAGTCTGCAAGAAAAATTACAAAGCTTCAAGGATAATAATATAAATGAGAGAAAAGAGAAGAAATAAAACAATGAACCCTTACTTCAGAACATGATAGGAGAAATCCCGCGTGGACAGCCTACTCATTCAACCAATAAATATAAGAAATATTTTTTTCATAAATGGGCCAGCAACCCAAAGGAAGAGAGAAAAGAAGAACACACACCTGAACTTCCATAAAGAGATTATCACAGCGTTTCCAGTGATAATTCACTTTCTACTTGCAAAAATAAACCGAGGAATGACGACAACCTCCAAGGAAAGTTCAGAAAAATAAAATCCCAAACCTATGAAGGAGATATGAATACCATGGAGAAGGCTGGGGAATGGATTATAGGTATGAGAAAATACTTCTGAGTACACAACTGCTCTAGTTAAATTAAATCCCATCTAGCCATCTATAATTTAAATGGAAGAGAAGCTAGATGGTGGAGAGACCTAGACCATACCAAAAAGGATGAAGTAAAAGAAATCAGATCAAGTAATTTTCGTAGAATATTTCAGGAGAGATACATGTATGAGAGATTGTTTGACAGGGAAGTGAAATAATTTCACAAGTTAAGGATGGGTTCCATGACCATGGATGCCTTCATTAACATATTTTTGGATTTGTTACATTACATGCTTTACATAAAGGACGAAAAGGTCAAAATACAACATTTTTTGGGATGTCTTCCTCCCAATTTTTGAGACATAATTGATTTTGACATGCCCAAAAATTTGGACACTACCTTACACAAAGCAAGGCTTGGCTATGATCACGGATAGCTAAGGAAAGAAAACATCAACAAAACTTGAGAGAGGTCTAGAACCTTCTCGGACAACCGTAAACCACCACCTTATAGAAAACAGAATAACAGTTTTCCAGCAAATAGAAACTTCAACAAGACATGCGCAAATCCAAACGTTCATGCACCAAATTCCAACATACCTACAGCAAATGGAGGATCCAATGCTGCCCCGCTGCAAATTAAATGTTGGAAATGACAAGGACCTCATTATGCCAGAGATTGTACAAACAAGACTAATGGATTCTTCCACAATCTACAGGAATACCCAACGGTAGAGGACATGGCTAGCACACCGATGATTTATGCAACATTGGATGGACGATAAGCCAACCATCAGGCTACTATGGTCGAAAATGAAGGTAAGGTTTTAAACACTTATATTTCAATTTTGATTGATCGCGGTGCTTGCTGAAGCTAAGTATCACCTAAAATTGTTGAGACATGTAAACTAGATAAAGTTATACAAGAGAAACCATGGCTAGTACAATTAGCCACAGGTATGAAAAGAAAGGTTTCGAAAATAGTTATAGATTGTGAGGTAAACTTGAGCAGTTTTCCAGCTAAAATAGATTTGAATATTTTACCCTTAGGATCATACGATGTACTTATCGACATGGACTGGGTGGAACAACACCATGTCATGCTTGATTGTCTAAACAAATCAATCTTGTGCACGGATAGCCAAGGGAATCAGACAAAGATTCAAGGCATACCTAAAAATATTTTCGTTAGACAGATATCTACCTTACAAGAAAAGAAGTGCATTAGGAAAGGCTGCAAACTGTTTGAAGTAAACATCCAAGATGTAGAAGTTGAGAGAGAACAGCACATCGAGTACTTTCCGGTACTCATAGACTTTAAGGATGTATTTCTCGAGGAAATACCAGAATTACCACCAAAACGAGACTTATATTTTTCCATAGAACTGACACCAGGGCCGATATCGAGTTCAAAATCCCCATATCGCATCAGTGCACCAGAGTTGGTGGATCTTAAGCTCTAGTTACAGGATTTGATTAAGAACGGTTATATCCGAGTGAGTGTGTCCCCTTGGGGAGCACATATAATTTTCATAAAGAAGAAGGACGGTACAATGCAAATGCGAATCGATTACAGCGAACTTAACAATATGGCCATCAAGAAATATTACCCACTCCTTAGGATCGATGACTTGTTTGATCAAGTCAAAGGAGAAATATCTTCTCAAATATCGACCTACGGTCCAGATACCATCAGGTACGAATCTGCGATGAAGATATACATAAAACGGCCTTCCATACTCGATACGGCCACTACAAGTTTGTAGTAATGCCTTTCGGGCTAACTAATGCACCAACAATTTTTATGTGCATGATGAACAATATCTTCAATAA
The DNA here is from genome assembly GCA_001517045.1 of Pseudotsuga menziesii. Taxonomy (NCBI): domain Eukaryota; kingdom Viridiplantae; phylum Streptophyta; class Pinopsida; order Pinales; family Pinaceae; genus Pseudotsuga; species Pseudotsuga menziesii. Next base: position 56,145 of record LPNX010535661.1, read on the forward strand.
ATACCAATATAACTATGTATTGGTATTTATAGATGACATCCTATTTTACTCGAAGAGTAAAGAGGAACATGAGGAGCATCTCCGCATATTACTACGGGTGTTACAGGAATACCAACTTTACTCTAAGTTTAGTAAATGTGATTTTTACAACCCACAAATACAGTACCTAGGTCACATTATCTTCGAGAAGGGGATAGTTGTCGACCCAGAAAATATCAAATCCATAGAGAATTGGCCTACCCCTACCCGTGTCACTCACATTAGGTCAATGGAAATAAAGTGAATAGAAATCACCTAAACATGATCATGTGTCAATAAATTACACTAATAATTGCTTCTCATTGTACATGATATTATAAGTGATATGTATTACCGGGACTTTGGCACTGAGTATCATAAATCAAGACTAAGATTCACTAATCAAAGCATAGAGACTTAAATGCCATCCATTAAGAGACTAAAACCTGGAGTAACAAGCATAAATTGTTTTGGATAAAAAACTATTTTATAAAATTGAGTCCAATGAAAAGGATAGGCCACCTATGTACCAAATTACATGCATTCCATTCCCTATTGGGACTTAAATTTATGGTGTAGTAAGAGATTCCAAAAAATTAGCATAACTTCCGAAGAAAGCACAACCACACAAAAAATGTTTCTACACTACTGGCCTCATTAATATGAAGGGAATAAAATATCATATATGAATAACATACTTACTATAAAAAAAATATACATTACTACACAATCAAGTCTACATATCAAGCTGACTAGTTGAAAGGATTCTGCATAATGTCTTTCTTCCTACTAAAACTACAGGATAATTAATGCAAACCCATAACTATATTTTAAGTGCGCTTCCCCTTTCCACTCGGAGAATAAAAAATATGCAATTTTATATTAAGTAGATAATTTTATCTTAACATGAAAACCAATCTCATGGTTGTAGGAAAAACTAAGAAGTGTGTACCTCTTGAAGCATAGCAACACATGTTTCCTTCTTTATTTGAATCTCTTGTATTTTTTCCATACTAAGCTTAGAATTATGGGAGATATTGGTTTCTTTAGCTGAATTTGAAAATCATGCACTTGCATCTAGTACACCAACCTGGATGTTGTATTTGGACCCACCATAACATATGCCACCCTAAAATACCCAAAATAGACAAAGTCATCCTAAACATAGTATAATTGTTTAATATCAATGTAATATTTCGGGCATCATATTTAGCATTACTCAATCTTCAAATTGTTTTACAAACCAAATTTTGTATGTCACCATAATTTGAAATTGCAAATTGCTTCTAGAATACCTTTAAGTTCATTCACATCAAGGAAACATGTAATTTTGGAGTAACATAATGTTATCATAGTCATTTTATGTTCTTGTAGATCACTGTAACTTTCTAGATAGGAACCTCATCAATGGGACAAAGAAGACTTACCATGCAAAAGAATCCACAGAGTGTATAGAGGGTTCCTCCCACATGACTTGGAACTTCTCTTATAGATGACTAATTGAGCAATATCAAGTAGTAAAATTTTACCAAGGATTATTTTTAGCGCAGAAGTAATAGCAGCCTAAGCACTAGTAGTGTTAGCACAACCTAGGGATGATATCGTCCTCGTTTCCCTGTTTCATGCAACTTATGGATGAACAAACCCAACACCATAACAATAAAAACGTATCCATGGCACAACATTAATATGAAAACAACCAAAGATTAACAAACAATATCGATAGAGCATCAACTAAAGACAATTTCAAGCTCGCCGCAACAACACACTTCCTTCGTGATGGCAAAGATAACATTATAAAAATTAAGGTTATTCTAAATGTTGCCTAGGGCCATACATTTTAGCAAATAGATACCCCTCAAAAACATCTAAAGCAAGACCATTTTTTCCCTCAGAGCTTATTAAACTATGGCTACAATTGCTTGCCTTCATTTTTTAGACTGATTTCCACCCCTTGTTCTAGATTCAAATATTCAATCAAAATGTGTGAAAATAATCAATCCATGCCAAGATATCCCCCTTAACGTTTTATTCACAATAGGTATTTTAATAAAGAAAAACAAAACAAAGGAAAATAAAGTCTTTCCGCTAGACTGCAAATCATGTATTCTTAGTCTTCTCTTGTGAAGACTATAACATGACTGCACAACATTGGCACCTTGACATACTTGGTCATTATGACTTTAACAACAACCATAATTGAAACGCAACATCTATCCCTTTCAATTTACAGAAAAAATCCATAGAATTCATAGACTACAATGGTTCACACAACCCATTTCCATGTTCTCACAGATGATATTTTATTTAATGTATATCCCATCTCTCACCTGTTTATTTTGAATTATTTTCAATAGACCTATTGCAGTATTTACCAATTACCATGTATAAAACATAAACAATAACAATATTATAACTAATGCAAAGAATGATAGCAATGTACAAGAAATAAAGTAGTAATAGAAATACTAGTAAATTTAATAACCAGTTAACAAAGAATAATAATAAAGATAGTCTAGAACTATTTGGATCAGCATTATACTCAGATACTTTTAGGTTTAGATCTTGTCACTGAAAGGACAAGTCACCAAAGGAAAATATGGCATACCTTGATAGAGAGTAGGTTAGAGTGTTGTAGGTTGAGGTTAGATACATACAGTAGAAAGTAAGATATCTCAGTCACCATGTGTGAATACCCTAGTAGGATAGTAGCAATGATATTTATCCCAAAACACAGCTAATCAACCTTAAAACATCACAACTCCCTCTACCATAATTAACACCAAAAAATTCATGTACATAAAGGCAAGGTCACATTAGCCATGGCATAGCTAGGAGAGGTTACAACAGTCCACTTTAAGGATGAGGGAATTCATCATAGTTCATGGCCCATATAGGAGAGGTAATACATAGTCACAATCCATTAAGATACACCTTACACAGTCAAAAATAAGGTTTATCATCCCCGGAGGGATGACGCCAAGCTAATAGTCCAAGAGTAGCCCACAGAAATGAACACAACCTATATTTTAAGCAGAAAAAGGGTCTTGGATCAACCTAATACAGTCACGGGTTAGCTTCATAAAGTCGTGGCCCAACATGGCAACATGAGAGACATCACACATTCCATGGGTCTGATGCATAACGTCACATTTCAACAAGATAGACACCACACAGTCCACAGGTCATATGCATAATGTCACAACTCGACACAAGTCATGATTCAGAAAATAAGGGAGCACAAAGCAACCCTTAAACTCAAATCTGGTAACCCAGGGGTGAAGCGTTGAAAACCTAGAAACATACTCCTTGACACCAAACTGAAAGATCCAATCTGTGATGTATTTTCTTTGATGGATCCATAATGAAGGATAAGAATTGTTTTTATAACTTAAAAGGACTTCTAAGGGGTATTTCTTCAAAACCAACAACAACAAGGTTAGGTCATCATATCAAATAGGTCATGGTACCACAAAAAATAAGGGTTCTATTACCAAAAGTACCATAAGTCAACTAAGGTTCACATTGAAGGTGGTAAGGAAACCCCCATACCCACAATACCAAGGTGTACCATAAAGGTGTGGATCCAACCCCTTTTACCTACAAGACCAACAGGACCAACCAAGGACTTTAATATTTTCTCTCTCAAGGTATATCATCATGTGTGTTCCATATATATTTATCATCACTATATAAGGAGAAGATCCAAAATGGATATGTGCCACCAGAAAAAAATGATACTATAAAATACTATATAAACATATAGAGAGAAAAGAGAACAAGCAAAGAGGAGATTAATGGTAACATAAAACCATGCAAGTGAAAACACTCTGCTCCCACTATATGTAGTAAATACACATGAGCACAACAATATACTTTTGGAGGGATTCATAATGAAGTAGGATTCTATAATGATATCGCAACATCTTGATAACACAAAAAATTAATGCACAACAATGAAATTCATATAAACCAATCTAAATAATGCCTTTGATTAATTGCAAAAAAAAACAATTAAAATATAAACAGTATAACAAAAGAATATGTCATTTTCAATCACATGTTAAGATATAATTTCAATCAAATTCAACATTAAACATATTGATATTAAAGGATAGATGGTTTATGTTCTCAAATAACATGAAAACATAACTGAACCTTAAACCCCTTCCTTTTCTCCTCAGACAATTATAGTCATCACTTATCACATCGCAAATGTTTCAAAATCAGGGGAAAAAAGGTCGTTATCATCCATGGCCAATCCACTTAAGGACAAGCATTTAATTAATAAATGAGTCTATAGTACAAAAATTTCATAAGTACATTTATTGGTTTCCTATACTAGCCATTATATCAAATATCCCATTTTCATGCTTATTATATACCCCGTGAATGCTGAAGAAGGCAAAGCATATTAGCAACATTGACTCCCCTCTATAGAGGCCAAGAGAGCCCAAGTGTTTTGTAATTCAAAGATAGTCAACATTTGTGTTTTTTACTAACTAACATTCTTTTGATCTTGATGTAATCTAGATTTTGTTATGTGTTGTTTGATTTCTTTTGATATTATTGTAATTTACTTTTTTTTTTCTTGATGGTTCTCATATCATTGAACTCAGTATTATATGAAACTAGCATCTTCAAATTTGGTTCAAAATGCAAGTTCCACGACCCAAAATATAGTCTGGTAAATCTAAAATCAATTGAGAATGTTGATGGGAGTGAGGTTGTACTCAACTCAATCAATGTTTTGATCCATTGTTTTGTCTTCCATTTAATATGAATAGGAATTAGTCATGATTTTGTATGTTTTTTTCCTATTTGTAAGTGAGGCCTATTGCTTTAGATGTTGGTTCACTAGCAAAGAGACCCGATGAGCTTAAGTGTATTGTAAGCTATTCAACGATGATTTTCATCCTTTCATGTTCTACTTCTTCTCTTAAACTAATCATTTTATATATTTTTTTGAACTATTGTTTTATTGAATATTTATGTTGTGGAACTTAGTTTTTTTGTTAATACATGTATTTGCGAGTATGGTGCCAAATGCAAGTTTGATCATCCAAAAGACAAAGGAGGATATCCATAAATATCTAAACAAAAAGGAGATGGGGATTCTTACATAACTAAAGGAATATAGGATCAAGGGGTTTCTGTAGTTATAAATGGGAAAACTAAGAATAAAGTCACTACTATAAATCCTTCTACCCTGCACAATTGAAAGGGTTTGACACTAAGGCTTCTTAGTGTTTATTTTGATTTATTTATTTCTTTATGTGTGGATAATGGAATATATCATTAGTAATTTCAAGATATATTTTTCAGTCCACATCAACTCAAGCTATAGTGTTATTAAATGGTCATTTGTGTTGTAAACATCAGTCCAATAAGAAACAAACTAGGTTGGATTCTTCTAATGAGTTCTACTTGTAATTTTGTGGGATCTACATTTGAATGGAGGTGACCTCTTTAGATATATAACAATTATGCTGTAAAATTAATGTATATATAATACCTCAAGAAAAGAATAAATTTTCCTTTATGAGAAATTAGGCACTAATTCTAAAAAGAACTCACAAAAAATATATCATCTTCATTTTGGAAATGAAAATAAGCTTGAAGGCTTCATCAATACAACAAACTAGGGCGAGAGGAGAATGATAAAGATTCCTTTATGAGTTTTTGTTCAATTATTCATGATTGCAGTTAGTCTCAAAGGTAACCTCAAAATCGAAGGGCTCCACAAGTGATTGTCAGTTGATTATTGAAATCGGTTTTTACATATTTAAACTTGCTTGAAGTTTGGATTGGATACTGGGCAGAGATCTAGATCCATGATTCCATACCCAATCCAAGGATTCATCCTCTAGGATAGATGGATATAGTAACAGACGAACATTCCCATTGTGATTTGTGTAATACACCAAAAATAGCAATGAGTTACATTACCCACTCTCTATGCAAATCCTAACTGCATTCTACAGCTCAATTTACCTCTAATTGGTTCGTTGGCATGATAATTAAATGTAATGGCTCATATCCAATTAGTTTTTAAATTTTTGAATCCTTGAGCTGTGTTGTTGACCAATCGTTATAGACATCCATATGGGAATAATCACCTATGGGCCATGGCCATCACACATGAACATAACAATGGATATTGCATTAGTTTTGGTGAGAAAACGATGTCAGAAGGAGTGCTAAAACTTATTCTCTCATCCTGAATTCATTTTGCAATAGCATATGGGTTACTGAATCGTGCTTGCAAATGAGATGCACTTGAATGCTTGCATATATATGTATTTTTTATAGGAAAATGCAGCAAGTTTCAATGCTATGTGTGCACACTTATATTGTAACGTTGATTGTCTATTTGGTAAGACAAAATTTTAAGGTGTTGGGTTAAAGAGTGTAATATTCTAAATTTTTTATTTGGGTGGTAAGACACACAAAAGTAGTAGGATTTCTCCAAGGTTTGGAAATGTACTTGACATTGTAACACAAATAAAAAAAACATTGAAACCAAATATGATAGAGAACAAGATGTGTGATCTGAGCTTGCTTGTGAATTGTAGAGACATTACACTTGAATTCTACAATAACTATCTGTGTTGGTGAGATAGAAAATCCATAGGCCTACCATTTACGGATCACATATTTACCATTTCTAAAAAAAATTTCACAAAATTACTCGCATTATTTGATCAAATTTATGTGGAACAATTATTTGCAAGAAGAATTGCCAACATTTTTCCATAAAATATTTCAAATCCTTAAAAATGTAAAATATTTTATAAACTACTTGCTAAGTATTTATCATTTGTATTTTGATAATTATAAATATTCCCCCCGATTTCTAAACATAATAAAATTATGGGACCTTGAAAGTTGACATTTTTCCAGAATAAAAATTGTTTGTGAGATTTGATGAATTTTCAATTTAATATTCCTATACTTTTGTTTATCTCCATCACAATGGAAGTTCAAACCTGAAACTTGACATAAGGGTTGCTCAACAGTGGGAGGAGTTCCATAGATACCCTGATTTTATTTATTGGGCACTTCATTTCATATCAAACCAAATGATGAGCCAAAAAGAAAAAAAGAAAAAAAGCTTTTGAAACCCTAAGCTAAATTCCTAGGCATCCAATAAGACATCAATGCACCAAGGTAAGATACAATGTCGTGTAATCCTAAAACATTGTCTCAAATTTCTCTACCCTAAGCGATAGATCAAACACATATTCTAGGATAATTAAGTGAATTAAGTGGGCAGCGGTCGAACTGAAAACCAAACCCTGCACCGGTATATAGATTTTACCAAAAGAATCGAAAACATAAAATTCAAAATATTCATCCATTAAATTATTACCGGGAAAGAAAAATGGGAGAATTGAATAAAAATACCAGAAGTCATCGCCATGACCACTCACTCCTATTGATTTGTGTGGAGTAGACATTGTATGTGTGTAAATATTTTTTGTAAACCACCGCCCAGAGAACCACCCACGTTTCTCTATACATGTCATCTTGAGACCAAGTTGAGCGGCTTTAATAGCGACAATGTACCCTCTTGGCCCTCCTTTGACCATCACAATGTCATTCTCTTCTATAGATTCTAGTGAATATGTTCGCAAAGCTCCCAAACATCTCCCCAAACCCTCGAAAGAAGAAGAAGTAGGTATCAAGGATTTGTGGATCAAGGCCAATTGGCCTTTCCATTTCCCTGCTATTGCTGCCATGGATCGATGAATGGATCTCACACAGTCACAATTAGGGTTCATGAACAGGTTCGAAATGGGTATTCTAGATAAGGTATTGTCATTGCTCATTCACAACAATAGAAAATCCTCCCCAAATCATTTATAAAAAAATAAATGTTTTATAAAAACACTAAATATTATATATAATATATATTATTATAGTCTAAAAAACTAACAAATATATATATTTAAAAATTAAGAAATTTATATTTAAGAAAACATAAAATATAACACAACCAAAATTTGTTAGAATTTAGATTTTCCCATAAACTATGAAAAAATTACAATGGCATTTATATTTTCTCGTCGACTCAAATGACAATAAATTTTTTGTTCTAGGATTCTTTTAGTTATGAAATCTATGGCCTAGAAATGTTATTTGATCCCTTATATTTGTGTTTGGTGTTTATTTGATCATCACAATCCAGTCTAATAATGGATGCATAATAGTTTAGTGTTTCTGATACACATGATGGAATAGGTTGCAAGTTGATTGAATGACACGACCAAGTTCAAAGAAAAACGAATACACAACACTTAGTTTTAACAGTAGAATGGTTATGATTTTATCACGTCAAGCCACATGAACAATGAAATGTTGCATGCATGTGACAAGGTAAAGGCCAAAAAATATTTGTGTGTCCATCATAAAAAAATCACCTATAGAATCATTTCTTGGATGTGAAGGTGCTATTTTATTATGGTATCATTTTCCTTATGATGCTATGTATTTTCAATATTGATTCACAATTCACCATGTAATAGTTCATTAAAATTTTGTTTGGTCCATGGCCTTGCCACTAAAAGTTTGTTTCCTTGATTCTAGAGATTGCTTTTCATATATTAATAATCTCCCAACCACTAAGTTAATGGCATAAACCCTTTTCCTTATCCCTTTTAATATCCAGTAGTCAATAAAAATCCCAAACTATTATCCACTAATAATCCTTAAAACAAATATATGGGACTTTGGCCATGTTATTAAACCATCAATTATCATCCCAAGTATTAATGCTCATTTCTCATTGGAGAAAAAAAGATGCCGATGGCCTCACATGCAATTCATATCACTACATGATCAAACCCATAAGTAACAACCATATTCCTAATCCCTAACCCAAATTCCCCACCAAGTCTAAGACTAATCCCCATCAAAATTGATTTTCAAACTTGAAACAAGTATCATGTTCTCGTCGAAAATTTGACGATAACACCTCCCCTAGTTGTCACAAATATGATGAGTTGACGTCTCTTAATCGATGATAATGTTCATCGCAAATCCTATTAGGATTAAAGTCGGAAATTCAACAACTCTGCAAATCTGACGAAAAAAATTCGGAACGTACAATACTTTTCATCATTGCAATCTGACACAATCGTACTTTACGTCAGATTTTGTCGTCATATTTTGGGCTTAAATGTTGTTGTACAAAATGGTTTCTCTACCTAATTCAAATTCTTCCCATACTCTTCCCATTCCCATGCAATAACTACCTCAATCAATTTCTAGCAGAAATAAATGATTGGGGAAGAAGATAAGAAATCTGTAGTTGACAGTTTGGATGGGTTCTCCCTTTTACATTTGGATTTTTCCCTTTAGCTCAAAGGTTTTAATAACCCCCCCCCCACCTTATCCTTTGGAAATCATGCCTCCATCTCTTTATTGTTGCATTGACATAGTTGATTGTGGTTATTTTAATTAAATTGCATATTTACATGATGCCCAAAATTATAATGTGCCTAGCTAGCACAAAATACCATCGGCATCGATTTTTAATCACCGAAACATAAAATGCTAAATTGATGGTGGGGATTTTTACTTTAGCTCCACACCACGATTAAATACAATATTTACATCATATACATTTTTAATGCAAATGAGGTCAAAACTGGGGTGTTACAGTTTGTCACCTTTCACATCAACTATCAAGCCAAGGAATCATATGTGCCATTGCAGAGCAATGTCACTATAAATATTTAAAATAAAATGTATTGTTAAAATACAAAGCCAAATTACCCAAATGAAGATGCCATTACAAGTCATTTAAAAACCAAAAATCCATTTCATTACAAATAGTAAACCATACACATAGCCAAGTATTATTCAACCAGACACAACATCAAAATTTAGAAATGATAGAGCCATGATAAGGTGTTACACAGTCGTGTATACAAAATCCCAAAATGATTTAACAAACCCCAAAAAGCGAATGGCTTAAAACACACATTCCCCAGGCCAAGCTTCAAAAACCTATGATAAACACAACAAGCGTAACATATGGACACATGGTCATTGCCATTAAGGGGATTACGAGGAGTTGGTTGTGGGGAAAACCCATATCTCTTCCTTCTAACCACACAAAGGACCCACGCTCTTCCCATCTTCTCAACAAAAAATATATTATTATAAGTATTCCAAATCAAAATTGTAAACCAAACAAAAAAACACAAATGTGCAATCCTACAAGCATTGCATACTTGTCTATGAGCTCACAGCACGTTGGTTGCACAGCTCTCACATGGAGTGTGAACCCTCTCTCCAACCAAAAACAAAGAACAAAAGAATGACTATAAAACCCTAACAAAACACTTAAGGAGGTCTTCTTGCAAATCCCAAGGTGCATTCAAAGTGCCACTTTGTATATCACCTTCATACAAATTAAAACCCACTTTCACATAGTTTTGCTTCACATTTCGTAGCACCACATTAAACCCCATCAATGTAGTTTGTAAAATAATATCCCATGCAATTTATCTAAGTTTATACCATAAGATTCAATGGTATAAATATTATGCCATAAACATAAACTCCTCCACATTAAAGGTCAAGCATAAGAATTTTATAACTAAGGTTTTTAAACCTTCATCACATAATTTCCAAAGAAAGTATTAGTATAATCCCCTTTCACCATATTTATCAGGAATAGGCTAGACATAGGATCCTTTTGTCCTCTTTTAACTTGTATGCCCACTTTTAACTTTTATGCATAGGAATATTGATGTTTAGGTGTAGTTTTTTGTAGATGTAGGAGGTTTGTTTTGCCACGATCATAAGACTAAGTTCATCGGTGAAATCACATGCATAAGGAAATAAACACATGCATTAGTTCATGAGGAACTAAGTAAATCCCATAGCATAGGAACCTTACCTTTTTTAGTGGACCTTTAAGAAATAGAACCCCACCACTCCACCCCTTGACATACAGAGGTAAGTCATCCTCTTCATAATAAACCATAAACGAATTAAATACACGTAAAATGAAATTAAGACGTAAAACAAAATAAGTATCGACAAATGTTAGAAATTAATGTAGACAAGAAAAGTAACCTTATAAACATGTCGAATTATAGAACAACATTATGTAAGACATCATCATCACCCAAGAAAAACACATAAGGAAAACAACAGACAAAACTTAGGTTCAATTCTACAAACAAGTTTTATTCCGCAGTAGAAAATGAAGATGTCCTTAAGATCTAGAAGATAATTATCCTACGAAAATTTTGTTTCTTACTTATGGATTTTAGGGACATTACAAGTGGTATCAGAGCCCAGATTCAAATGCTAAGTGAACTAATGGGCACTACCAAACATTCATTGCAGAAATAAACATTTCAAAACTGTATTTGAAATTTTGTTAACTAACAGAAAATTATTTGTTACTAAATGTTTTAATTGTGGGATTAAAGAATGGTTCAGATCATGAATGCAGAAGAGGAAAAAATCCATGCAGGTAATCTAAATACCCCCACACGAGAAGGATAATTGATGGTTGAATTAAATTCCGATCTATTGAACACCAAACAGAGTCTGCAAGCAGACTTACAAAGCTTCAAGGATGATAATGTGAATGAGAGAAAAGAGAAAAAAAATCAATGAAGATTTACTTCGGAACATGAGGGGAGGAATCCTGCATGGACAACCTACTCATTCAACCAATAAATCTAAGGAATATTTTTATCGTAAATGGTCCAACATCCCAAAGGAAGAGGAAAAACAAGAACACACACCTGAACTTCCAGAAAGAGATTATCACAGTCTTTCCTGTGATAATTCACTTTCTCCTTGTAGAAAGAAACTGAGGAATGATGGAAACCTCCAAGGATATTTCAGAAAGATAAAAGCGCCAACCTATGAAGGAGAGATGATTACCAAGGATAAGGCTAAGGAATGGATTCTAGGTATGATAAAATACTTTTGAGTACACAACTACTCTAGTGAAATGAAAGACCATCTAGATATCTATAATTTAAATGGAAAAGCAGCTAGATGGTGGAGAGACCTAAAGCATACAAAAAAAAATGAAGTAAAAGAAATCAGATGGAGTAATTTTCACATAATATTTTACGAGAAATACATGTCTAAAATATTCTGTGATAGGAAAGTGAAATAATTTCACGAGTTAAGGATGGGTTCCATGACCATGGATGCCTTCATTAACATATTTTTGGATCTGTTACATTACATGCCTTACATAAAGGACGAAAAGGTGAAAATACAACAGTTTTTGGGATGTTTTCCTCTCAATTTTTGAGAGAGAATTGAGTTTGACATGCCCAAAAATCTGGACACTACCTTACATAAAGCTAGGATTTGCTATGAGCATAGACACCTAAGGCAGGAAAACATCAACAGAAGTCAAGAGAGGTCTCAAACTTTCTGGAACAACCACAAACCTGGTTTCAAACCACCATCTTACAGAAAATAGAACAACAGTTTTCCAGCACACACAAAATTCAACAAGACATGCGCAGATCCAAATGTGCCTACACGAAATTCCAAAATACCCACAACAACTGGAAGAGCCAATGCTGCCCCACCGCAAATTAAATATTGGAAATGTCAAGGACCCCATTATGATAGAGATTGTATAAACAATACTAATGGAGTCTTTTACAGAAGGAACCAACGATAGAGGACATGGCTAGCACACCGAGTATTTATGCAGCATTGGATGGCCGACAAGCAGACCATCAAGATACTATGGTCGAAATAGAAGGTAAGGTTTAAAACACTTCTATTTCAATTTTGATTGATTCTGGTGCTTGTCGAATATATGTATCACCTAAAATTGTTGATACATATAAAATAGACAAAAGTTAAACATGAGAAACTATGGCCGGTACAATTAACCACGGGTACAAAAAGAAAGGTTTCAGAAATAGTTAGATATTGTGAGGTAAAATTTAACGATTTTCCAGCTAAAATAAATTTGAATATTTTACCCTTACGATCGTACGATGTACTTATCAGCATGGACCGGTTGGAACAACAACATGTCATGCTCGATTGTATAAAAAAATCATTCTTATGCATGGATAGCCAAGGGAATCAGACAAGGATTCAAGGCATACCCAAGAAGGTTTTTGTTAGATAGATATCTACCTTATAGGAAAAGAAGTGCATTAGAAAATGTTGCAAAGTGTTTGTAGTAAAAATCCAAGATGTAGAAGTTGAGAGAGAGTAGAACATCAAGGAATTTCCGATTCTCATAGACTTTAACGATGCATTTCTCGAGGAAATATTGGGATTACCACCAAAATAAGACTTATATTTTTCCATAGAACTAATATCAAGTTTAGTACCGGCTTAAAAATACCCATACCGCATGGGTGAACTAGAATTGGTGGAGCTCAAGATACAGTTACAGGAGTTGATTAAGAAGTGTTATATCTGACTGAGAATGTCCCCTTGGGGATCACCTATACTTTTCGTAAAGAAGAAGTATGGCACGATGCGAATGTGCATTGATTGCCACAAACTTGACAAGATGACCATCAAGAACTATTACCCACTCCCTAGGATCGATGACTTATTCAATCAATTCGAAGGAGAAAACATCTTCTCAAAGATAGACCTGTGGTTCAGATACCATCAAGTACGGATCCAAGATGAATATATACATAAAATGGCCTGTCAGACTCGATACGACCACTACATGTTTGTAGTAATTCCTTTTGGGCTGACCAATTCACCGGCAAATTTTATGTGCTCAATGAACAATATCTTCAATAAATACCTACATAAGTTTGTATTGGTCTCTATGGATGACATCCTAGTTTACTCGAAGAGTAAAGAGGAACATGAGGAGCATCTCTGCATAGTACTACGGGTGTTACAGGAACACAAACTTTACGCTAAGTTTAGTAAATGTGATTTTTACAAACCACAGATACAGTACCTAGGTCACATAATCTATGAGAAGGGGATGTCTGTTGACCTAGAAAATATTAAATCCATAGAGGATTGGCCTACCCCTACCCGTGTCACTAACATTAAGTCATTTTTGGGGTTAGCAGGTTACTACTAAAATTTCATCGTGAACTTTTCAAGGATTGCTTGTCCCATGACCGCCTTACAAAAGAAGGAAAACAAGTTTTTATGGATGACCAAGTGCGATGAAATTTTTCATAAGCCTAAGCAGCTTGTGATTGCTGTACTGATACTATGAATTGTGGATCTCGATGAGGATTTCGTTGTTTGCACCGATGTGAGAAAGGAAGGACTCGGAGGAGTCCTCATGCAGAATGACTACATGATCTGTTACAAGTTGTGCAAATTAAAATAACACGAATCTTGAGTTAGAATCCATTGTCCATGCCTTGGAGATGTGGAGGCACTACCTCATGGGAAAGAAGTTTCTTCTAAAGACAGACAACATGAGTCTAAAGTACTTTTTTGACTAGCCATATCTAAATTCCAAGAAGGATAGATGGTTGGCCTTCCTTAGCGAGTACCATTTTGAATTAAAGCATATAAAGGGAAAGGAAAATAAAATTGCAGATGCTTTAAGTCAACGAGCTCATATTTTATATGAGGTAACCTTAATCCAAGCCGATTTGTATTTACACGATAGGGTAAGAATGGAAAACGGAGTTGATGGTTTATATGTTGAAATCATCAAGAATATTCAAGAGGATAGGTTATTTCAACAACAAAAAGAGTATAAGGTAGATGAGACTGGACTATTGTGGTCCAAAGAGAGATTGTATATTCTAGAAGGAAGGGACATCAAGTCTAGCATCCTAACAGAATTCCATTGGAAAACCTACTCAGGACATCCTGGATATCAAAGATTGTATCAGCAGTAAAGAAACACTTTTTTGGCCTAAGTTAAAATCCAACATAGCATTATTTATCGCAAAATATCAAGAATGCGAGCTAGTCAAAGTTGAGCACAAGCATCCTTCAGGATTGTTGCAACTGTTACCCATTCGAGAATGGAAGTGGGAGGTCATTAGTATGGATTTTATTACGGGTATAACAAAGAGAAAGAATCAAAATGATTCCATATTTGTAGTGGTTGAAAATTTATCTAAAGTGGCACACTTTATCCAAGTTAAGTCAACCTATAAGATGGTTCACATTGCGGACATCTTCTTAAAGGAGATATGCATATTGCATGGGATACCCAAGCCAATCATCTTGGATCGACACACAAAGTTTACTAGAAAATTTTGTAGATATTTATTCTCCAGTTTAGATACGTAGTTAAACTTAAGTACTTCTTACAACCTGTATAAAGACGGGAAGACAGAACAAGTAAACCAGATTTTGGAAGACATGCTTAGAATGTATGTTATGAACAATACCTCCAAGTTGGAGGATTATCAACACCTCACAGAATTTGCATATAACAACGGCTATTAGACCTCTGCCAAGATGATTCCCTTCAAAGTACTCTATGGGAGGAAGTGTAGAACATTTGTTACTTGGGATAGTCTGGTGGATTGTCTCATGTTAGGGATAGACTTACTAAAGGACTTGGAACAGTTAGTCACCAAAGTATAAAAAACCTTAAAGACACGCAAGACCTCCAGAAGAGTTACGCGGATAAGAAAAGGAAAGATAAAGATTATCAAATCGACAAACATGTTTACTTAAAAGTAAAAGTGAAGAGAAGCTCATTGAGCTTGGGAAGATGCAAAAATTTGGCCCCAATGAATTAGCTTTATCTTCTCACATAAGGGTTAATAATTTTTTCCACGCATATTTATTGAATAAATAGATATATGATACTAAACATGCTATTGGTTGGTCCTTGTTACAAGAGGATCCTGAAGGGGAATTTGTACCCGAACCCCTTCATATTCTGGACAAAATAAAAGTATAGCTCAGGAGGCGCATCATAGTCCAGTCGAAAGTGCAATGGAAGCACTTTGAAGCCGATGAGGCTACTTGGGAGAATGAAGCCACCATGATAGAGCCTTACCCTTCCTTATTTCATGACTTCATTCCTAGTCCCTACTAATATGGTGTTGTTCTAAGCGGGGATGGATGTAATATCCCAAATTTTGACCGTAACAATAATGGGCATGAGTCCCATTTCACATGAGTTACTTTTATTATTTTATTTGTATATCCGACGTAAGACCCCACTGCACATGAGTATGATGATTTGTTAGAAATATTGGGCATAAGATAATGCATATATTTATTTAGCATGTATGTGATTGTATATGTTGAGCATGGAACCTGATGGACAAATATTATTGTCATAGGATGATATACTGGATATATTATGTGATTTACCTTAAATGCATATAATGACATGATTATTGTGATAAAATGTACAGAAGACTAAATGTATGATTGAATTCTATAATGTGTTAGGCGTAGACCTTGAAGCACATGAGTGATGCATTTTGTGTTGAGCACAAGCTTTGGAGCACATGAGTGATTAGATTTTGTGTTGAGCATAAGCTCTGGAGCACATAAGTGATTGGATTTTGTGTTGAGCGCCAGCTTTGGAACACATGAGTTATGAGATTTTTGTGTTCAGCATAAGCTTTGGAGCACATAAAATATAAGAATTGGAAGTGTTGGGCATAAGGCCTGGAGCATTCCAAATTGATGTTGAGCATAAGCTCTGGATCATAGGATCCTTGGCCATTGTATCCCTAGGTGTATTATACAAGTACATCCTAGCATTAGTATTGAGCAAGAGGATCTGGAATTTCAATAAGTGTAACTCCCAGATTTTAGCATTGAGTGTGCACTTTGAATAGTGTTAGGAGTTACTAAAATTATTTATGTTGAGTGAGAACAACTATGAAAAATATTGATATTTATCTTACTTATTTTTAAGTTGATTAAATGAAATTTTGAATTTCTATTTCTCATCAAGTACTGAAGAACTACCACAATACATGAGGTAATCCAACATGCAAGGAGGTTTAGAGATGCTAACTTAGTTGACCAACCCTACCTGAAGGACTTGGTAAAAGAAATGATTATAAGCTAATGAAAGCACCATGCAAATGAGATCATGTTATATGATGCCTAAAATCAATATTAACAATAATATATATATAGTTTATATATATTATGAATAAAAGAATAAATTATATATCATATATATATAAGAAAATAAAGATAACTAAAACTAATAAATAAGGAGTCTATGTATTTATTATTTACTAAAATGATTAAATAAATATTTAATCCAAAAAGAGTCAAATTATGAACTAGTAAAAGAGTTCCTAAGTTAAAGAAAACTAATTATTAACCTCACATAAATCAATTAAAGATTATTTTCAAGAGGGTAATTGATTCTTGATCTAACTGAAGTTAACTACCCTTTTTTTCCTAAATATTGTCTATAAAGACCCAAGCCAAGGGAAGGTGTTATAGCGGATTTCAACACTCTAGGTGAATCACACTTTGTATGGCCTTCCCCTGTCCCGCTGTAGACTCTTTAGACCCCATGGACCATATTTTATCCTTTGATGTTACCTTGATCATCCCTAAAAACTATATAAAAGATGATATACGTGGATTTTTCCCCGATAACTGCGTACATACGCGGGTTTGACTCCTATAACCACGTACATCGGGATATGTGCATAAGTCCAAATCCTTTTGGAGTTTTCCTTGACTTGGATCCGACTCATTTGACTCCTGGCCTTCCATATGCCTTGAGATCGCTCAAATTCGACCCTTCATTATCCCTTGTGAAGCTATATAAGGAACCTCTTGGTACATTGAAGGCATATAGAGAGATTGAAGCAACGAAACTATAGTCCATTGTTGCTAGAACTATACTTGAGTATGCATTCCTTTGTCCCTTTGGAGCACTTTTGTGTTCTTCCCAAGCTTGCCTTTGCTAGTGAGCTTGCTATCGAGAGATGGAGGATTGAGGTGGTGGAGGCCCAAGTGGGGGATTCAGTTTCTCTGATTCATAGACGTGCCGTCAGAGGTTGTATCTATCTTGTAATCTTTGATTTATGTTAATAAGAACTATCTTTCCTTGTCCAATGATGTGTATTTGATTGAATATTGTATCCATTGGAATATGTCAAATGCTTTTACATTATTGATTATATATGCTAGAATAGATCTAACACCATGATATATAGTATGCTTGTATTGTTTACTTGTTGTTGAGGAAGTATTATATCAACTCAAGCTAAAGATTGGAAAGCTCAACGGGGATCTACTTCAACCGTCTAGAATAAGGTACGAGGTCTGATCCTTTAGTGTTAGACATTTTATTTCTATTGCATATTGGGAAAGATTGATTTCTAGAGTCAAGTCTGTCTGTTGTGGTACCCCAAGCCATAGGAATTTCTCTCCATAACAAAATTGGTGACTCCGTTGGGGATGTCCCTTGTTTTTATTTGGGGTTTATGGGCACAATGGGCTTGATATTATTGACTTGCTCTCTATTTCTCCCTGTTTCTGGGTTGCATTTTATAGTATGTTCATCCATTGACATTCCCCTTTATTGGTTTGACCCTTGGCCTGCTTTTTACCACTGCCTTCTCTGTATTCATGACTTTTTGGCCAAAAGTCATGAATACACGCGGATTTTTGGCCAAAATTCGCGTATACACACAAGTTTTTGGCCAAAATCCGTGTATACACTCAGGTTTTTGGCCAAAAGTCGCGTACATACGTAGCTGTTCTTTATACAGTCGCGTACATCCTCCCTTTTGGTGAGTTTGATGTTGTGGGAAGTTGTTGGGTGGGTTGTGAGTGTTGTTGGGTCTTCCTTGGGTCTGATGTTTTCTGTTGGATGCTTCTTTTGTGACCAGAGACCGCTTTTTCATTGATTTTTCCTTGAAAGTAGTTTTAGTCATTTATCCTTTTTTTTTGCCATTAGTGCATTACTCTTTTTGTCTCAGTGTCTTGCTGGGCTTGTCTTTTATACTTGCTGCAGAGAATGAGAGTTTTAGATGACTTTTATTGCATTTTTCATTCTTTTATATTGAAAAATACAAAGTAGTTGCACTCTTAGTTGCATCTTAGATATGGATTTGAGGAGGTACTTGCATTGGATTGCTTGGATGAGAGTTGTGTTTAGGATTTCATATAGGAAGGATTGCATTGGCATTCGAAAGGAATGATTTTTTATGCATATCATGTGGTGGCATACCCTACTTTTCATTTGACAAAGATTGCACTTAGCATTTTTTGTTATGGTGTGCATATTTACTTCACTGCTGAGTCATAACTTCACTAGTTGCACGGCCATTTCCCTTTGAGTAATTACAGCCAACTAAAATCAACGCTAATTAAAATGAATTACACTTTTTTCTTTTCTAGGGTGCACCAACAAGCTTAGGTTTTAGGATCTTGGAATAGTTCATTGTAAGTTAATTCTCCAAGATCACTAAACAACAACATTTAGGTGTTTGTCCAGGGAGTGTGTGAAATCCTTGGTATAACCATTGTTCTCAGGATCCTCCTCTCAAGTGGGAGTCAAGCACGAGGCAGTGTGAGCGGTTGTTGATTGGGATGACCCCTAATTGATAATTGTGTAGCACCGGCGATATATCCAGGATTGTATTCGTATCTGGGGGCTCTTTCGAGAGTTTCGAGCTTTGCTACCCTGCCCATACGGTCAATTCCTCCTGCGACTGTTCGCCTGAGCTTTGATTATATTGAGGTGACCTTAGTGACCTTACCTAGGATATCGAGGGGGTACTTGTAGAGGTTATTCTACAGGTGTCCTGGCCAGGTAGAGGTCGGACAGCACAGTCGCTTTACGCGTTGAAGCTGAAGGCCACTATAATTGGTTACGTACCTCCGCTTGTAGTGCATGGGAGTTTCAGGCCTCTCCTAGGCGAGACATACCTACTGCATTTGGGAGCTCACATATCCTCCCCTTGGTTTGCTTGTATTTTGGCTGTAGATTTTCTTAGGAGTGTGCTCTTTGTGCGCTAGTTGGCCTTTGGGATCGTGGTTAATTGAGTATATATATGCTCTCTTGAGTTTGGGTCCTTTTATTTTCGGCATGCCTGGTATCCTATCACCTGTCTTGGTCCTAGTACGGACCCTGGTGTTAGACTTGGGGGCATCACAACCCCTTATCGTGCTCATAGATTTGGGAATGGTTATCTTCCATCCTCTACTCCATTTGTGGAGGATTTTTTCCCTTCGCTCGGTCTTTACACCAGTGGTCACCCTCAGTGGGGTGGTAGTGTATGCGTGAACATTGGGTCTACACCTTAGTTTCCTTTTTATGTCTCATCGTTCACCGCATTGTTTCCTTTGGGTGCTGTTGTCATGATCATTCCTCCCTATATCCTATAGTTTGGATTCTTTATTGACTATTTTGGGTTGTTTTGGTCTAATATGGTTGTCATGTAGGGTCCAACTTTTGTACACTCTCTTCAAGGTTTCGACCCGTTCATGTCTATCATAGGTATTATGTCTGAACTGGCATATAGGTTAGGATTTCACATCCGCTTGCACTTATGCATTTCCTTATGACCGTTCCATCTTAACCTTAGGTACGAACCCATTCCATGGTATCACAGAACCTTCATGCTGCTGTTAGAAGTGGTACTATGTGAATGGTAGAGCTTTCCTATACATGGGTGTCCTAGTTATCTACCCTTTGCATTCGGTACCCATGCTGAGAGTCCTCTCTTAGGTCCGGGAGTCCGTTGTATAGTATTGCCATGACATTTCCCAAGAGCCTCATACTCCTCTTGATCTTATGCTGGCCCGTTTCCCCCCGGACTCCCCTTATGTCAAGTTGTGAATGCATTATCATGAGCTTTGACTGCCTTATTGAGCTTTATGCCAGCTCCCCTGACATTGCGTTTCAGCCATATAGCCCGAGCTTGTCTCATGTCTAGCCATACAGAGCCATTTTTATATCCTTCGTAGCTTTATTCCCTTTTTACCGGGAGGGGATTTTCCCCCGAGTGTCGATATCCTACACATGTATCCTTGCATTGAGCATAGGTATGTTCCACTGCTTGGAACTAGTTTGTTTTCCTTGATGACACTTGTCTCCTCCTAGTTTGTAACTATAAAGCTAGTTTATTCTTTTTTCAAGCTTTTCAAATAACTGAAAAAGACCAAAAAAATCAAAAAACCAAAAAGCCGGACAAGGAAAGATTTTATCTTTGGCAGCTGTCGAGTCGTGTCGCCTTCGAACAGAGCATTGTATATCACATCCATTGGTTGGGTTATAGTTTGACTTAGGAGTTGTACTCGTTTATCTGAGTTTATCTCCACCGATTGGTTAAGCTTCCAGTCCCTATGGAGCCTCTGTTGATGCCTCCTGTGTCACAGAGATGTCCCAGTTTGTATATCGAGTCTATGCTACCTTCATTCAATCACCATACGCCATTATGCTCTTGTTCGAAGGAAGTTGAAACCTAGGTCGGTCATTCCTCAGTTATTTTGACTTTGCATGTCGGCCATTCCCGGTACAGTTACTGGTTTGTGCACTTTATGATCGAGTCCTTCCACATTAGACAGCTTTGTTGAGTACCTCGTGTTGGATGATGGGCGATGCCTTAATTCCCTCCTTCCAGTAGATTTCGTCCCATCGACTTCAGATCATTTATTCTGGGATTGGAGTCTAGAGTCATTTTGAGTGCCTTGAGACTTGCAGTCATCAGTGGCAGGTTCTCTCGCCATCGACAGTTTCTTGGGAATACATCAATGTCCCCTGATCGATGGATTCTCTCAAGTGTTCGACCTCAACACATCTATTCACACTTGTTAGTTTGCACTCTAGTACCTTGATTCCTATTATCATTATCGGTGGGTAATCTCGCGTCTGTTAACGGTATACATCAATGACCGATAATCAGACGATGGACTACTATGTTCGACCTTGACACCTCTATTCGTATAGTACGACATGTACTCGTAGCGGTTTGTGTAGAAGACCTTCCAGACTGGTGGCATCTCTTATATGCTACCTCCTTGATCGTGCTAGTGTTCATGAGATTTCAGCTCTCATGGCTTGATTCCAGTGTATGTCGGACATTTCCAGCCATTTTGGATATCATGGTCCTTTGTATATATTCATCATGGAGATTCTGATCTATGTATATTGTACGTGGCGATGACCACATATGTGATATCATGTATTATGCCTATTCATGGCCATTATACTCTTATGTATCCGGGACTGCTATATGTACTTGCAGTTATATGCAGAGTTGTATCATTGTACTATGTTGATTGGGTAGCTGGTCTTCCATTTGGGATCCTTCATCACTCCACTTTTGGGATGGACTTATAATGTATTTCGGCCATCGTATGACCCCTCTGACCTCACACATTAGGGGGCATCTGTTATAGCGGATTTCACCACTCTAGGTGAATCACACTTTGTATGGCCTTCCCCTGTCCCACTACAGACTCTTTATACCCCATGGACCATATTTTATCCTTTGATGTTACCTTGATCATGCCTAAAAACTATATAAAAGATGATATACGTGTATTTTTCCCCGATAACCGCGTACATACGCGGGTTTGACTCCTATAACCACGTACATCGGGATGTGTGCATAAGTCCAAATCCTTTTGGAGTTTTCCTTGACTTGGATTAGACTCATTCAACTCTTGGCCTTCCATATGCCTTGAGATCGCTCGGATTTGACCCTTCATTATCCCTTGTGAAGCTATATAAGGAACCTCTTGGTACATTGAAGGCATATAGAGAGATTGAAGCAACGAAACTATAGTCCATTGTTTCCAGAACTATACTTGAGTTTGCATCCCTTTTTCCCTTTGGAGCACTTTTGTGTTCTTCCCAAGCTTGCCTTTGCTAGTGAGCTTACTATCGAGAGATGGAGGATTGAGGTGGTGGAGGCCCAAGTGGGGGATTCGGTTTCTCCGATTCATAGACATGCTGTCAGAGGTTGTATCTATCTTATAATCTCTAATTTATGTTAATAAGAACTATCTTTCCTTGTCCAATGATGTGTATTTGATTGAATATTGTATCCATTGGAATATGTTAAATGCTTTTACATTATTGATTATATATGCTAGAATAGATCTAACACCATGATATATAGTATGCTTGTATTGTTTACTTGTTGTTGAGGAAGTATTATATCAACTCAAGTTGAACAGTGGAAAGCTCAACGGGGATCTACTTCAACCGTCCGGAATAAGGTACGAGGTCTGATCCTTTAGTGTTAGACATTTTATTTCTATTGCATATTGGGAAAGATTGATTTCTGGAGTCAAGTCTGTCTGTTGTGGTACCCCAAGCCATACGAATTTCTCTCCGTAACAGAAGGTTGGGGGATCTGATCATTACTCCTAATAATTTTGGAGAGCAGTTCCAAAAGGAAATCAATCTAATACAACACCTCATAATCCATATATGAGAAGTATCAACTTTCGGAGCTCTAGACTACTTGCATGTTGGAAACGGCTCGGGGAGATTTAGTCTAAAACCGAGAATGGTTCCGGGTCATGGTTGGGAGGAACGTGGTAGTTCCCAATCTATCTTGTTAATATATCTAAGGTCAAGGATATCTTTGTTTTTTATTAATTCTGTTTTTTTAAGTGTGCAGGGTTCCTAGCCATTAATAAGCTGCAAGTTGCAGGTATGAGGTTTTTTACCTTCTCTAGCTTCATTAATTATATTTACAGAATTTTATTTATAGTATTTATTCTCTTTATTGGAGATCTCCATATTGGAATACATGCTTCAAGTAGATTCCAATTGTTTTAAATTATGAAACTCAGTCTGAATTGTTTAGGTAAATCCTAGGGTTAATATGTATATTGTAGGTTGTTCTTATTTGTTTAAGTTTAAATCTCAATGTTTAAAATATAGGTAGGTTTTTAAAGTGGAAATTCCCTTAGATTTTTATTTTAACAGTGTTATATGGTTTAAATGTCAACAATTTATTTTAGATTCAAAACCCTAGTTTCTAGATAAACTAACCATCATATCTTTGGCCAAACTTTTTATCTAAAAATAAATCGTTAGATATTTTTGTTTCCTAAAAGGACTTGAATAGGACTAGCACTGTATTATAACCTACGACTGAGTTTAAACAAAAATAATTAAAATATGCAATAAACAAAATACATTTTAAAACTATGTACAAAATATTAAAATAATTCTTATACTACACATTTATAAATAAATAGACTAGAGATCGAATCTCTTAACTCGCTAATTCAAAACCTTCAAAATAAAACAAAACCTTCGCAGATTTCATATTTCTAGCAAACGCATCCTGGCATTACATAAATATTCATAACACCATTACATATAAATCCAAACAGAACATCTTTTAAACCTTGGAAGATAATATAATAAACCAACTATCAAATTCACACAAGGTGTGAAGGCCGAGAGCCTATCATGATTTCTTCCAAGTCACATCATTAAAATATTAATACTTCTAAAAATGATTTCACCCATCCTAGCCATCGAATCCTGTAAGGATTGATTGTCATCCTTTCATTTATTTCAACGGATGCTACCAGCAAAACCTATCCAATAGTTTACAACATAAACAAAGTAAACATCCAAACTAAAACAGAGTTGATTCCCAAAAGCATCACATTAGTGGAATCTCAATAATTCATACATAAAACATATTAATGAAACAAGGGTTTACAACCATTAACCACAGTCTAATTATTTACCAACCTAGGATCAAATCATGCAGGCATCAAATGAAAATTCAAACACATTATGAACTATATCATCCACGAAGGGTTTCGCCTTATGGGTTTCCCATATTTTTTATTCAAAACACTAGCTATCAACTACAAAACATATCTACGCTCATTCCTAAGATCATTATATACACAGTCACGAATAACACATAAAACATTAAACTAAAATACACAGGTTGCATTGTAAACACTAAAGCTCGGGCCATGATCCTATGCCTGCCTGTAGAAATACAAATGAACAGTAAACAAACATAGATACCATCTCAACAACCACACATATCTATTAAAAGCAATGTTTTTCACCTTTCGCATCAACTATCAATCTGAGGAATCATATGTTCCATTGCAGAGTAATGGCACTGTAAATCTTTAAAAAAAAATGCATCATTAAAATACAGAGACAAATTACCCAAATGAAGATGCCATTACAAGTCATTTAAAAACCAAAAATCCATTTCATTACAAATAGTAAACCATACATAGAGCCGAGTATTCTTCAACTAGACACATCATATAAATTTGCAAATGATAGATCCATGATAAGGCTTTACACAATCGTGTATACAAAATTCCAAAACAATTTAACAAACCCCAAATAGCGAAAGGCTTAAACCACACATTCCTCGGGATAAGCTTCAAAACCCTATGATAAACACAGCAAGTGTAACATATGGACACAGGCCCATTTCCATTGCGAGGCTTACCAGTAGTTGGTTGCATGGGAAATCCACAGCTCTACCTTCTAACCATGCAAACCCACACTCTTCCCACTTGCAAAACAAAACTGTAAACCAAACAAAACAACACAAAGGTGCAATCCTATGAACATTGCATATATGTCTATGAGCATGCATCACATTGGTTGTGCAGCATGGATGTGCAGCTCCCACATGGAGTGTGAAAGATCTCTCTAACCATCAACATTAAAGAACAAAATAATGACTGTAAAACCCTAATGAAGAACTTAAGGTAGTCTTCCTGCGAATCCCAATGTGCATTCAAAGTGCCACCCTATCTACCATCTTCATACAAATTAAAACCCACTTTCGCATAGTTTGGCTTCACATTTCATAGCGCTACATTAAACCCCATTAGCATAGTTTGTAAAATCCTCTCCCATTCAATTTATCTAAGTTTCTACCATAAGATTCGATGGTATATATATTATGCCATAAACATAAACTCCTCCACATTAAAGGTCAAGCATAAGAATTTTATAACTAAGGTTTTAAAACCTTCATCACATAATTTCCAAAGCAAGTATTAGTATAATCCCTTTTCACCATATTTTTTAGGAATAGGTTAAACATAGGACCCTTTTGTCCTCTTTTAAATTTTATGCATAGGAATAGTGTTGTTTAGGTGTAGTGTGTTGTAGACGTAGGACGTTGTTTTTTTCAAGATCATAAGACTAAGTTCATCGGAAAAATCACCTGCATAAGGAAATAAACACATGCATTAGTTCATCATGAACTAAGTAAACCTTGTAGCATAGGAACCTTACCTTTTTTAGTGGACCTTTAAGGGACAGAACCCTGCCACTCCACCCCTTTACATACAGAGGTAAGTAAACCTCTTCATAATAAACCATAAACAAATGAAATATATGTAAAACGAAAGTAAGACGTTAAAAAAAATAAGTATTGACAAATGTTAGAAATTAATGTAGACAGGAAAAGTAATCTTATAAACATGTCAAAGTATAGAACACCATTATGTAAGACAACATCATCACCCAAGAAAAATGCATAAGGAAAATATCATACAAAACTTAGGTTCAGTTTTGCAAACAAGTTTTATTCTACGGTAGAAAATGAAGATGTCCTTAATATCTAGCATTTAATTAGCATACGAATTTTTGTTATTATTATTTATGGATTTTAGGGACATTACATAGTATGTAGAATAACCATATCTTCTAATATGGATAGTATAAATCTAAACATCTCATGTTTTGGACAAAGTAAAAAATAATAACTTTTTCAATCCTTAAAATCATCAAGACTATACACTATACAATCGAGTATATATATAATCTAGTTTATAACATATCTAGAATCACTTTAGTATAGAAGAATAGGATTTGGTTAAACTACAAAATAGATCTTGTTTTGTTATAAATCTATAGTCACAGAGTTATTCTTGTAGAATAGATATTATACAATTAAACCCTTATGTTCAAACCCCTACATAACGAACTTAATCTAATATTTAAACAACCCTTTATAGATCCTTTTAAACAATCATAACTAGGATTGTAAATCCAAGTAAATAATCACTTATAGAGTATAAATAGTTAATAAATAATCTCTTATGGATCTCCTTTAAATGACATAGTTAGGCCATAGATCTATGAAGTAAACAACGTGCGTATTAAAGTAAAACAAATCCAATAAAATCGTAAGCATATACGCTAGATGATGCAACGACGATTGTTTATTAAAGATAATATTCCTTTTCAAGGAGAGACATTAAGCCCTTCATTGAAGGAATTCAAGTATTAAACAAAATACTTTAAGTAAATCCACATGAAATATGTTAGCACTATATCTGAAATTTTGGATTATTTAATTGAAGGATCTGGAAATCATCATATTTGAAAATTTTGTGGAAGCACTCTTTAGATTAATGGGTTAGCATGATATTTTATCATGGGTCATAGGATGAAGAAAGATATTTAATATACAGTGGTGGATCGTTCCGTTGTTTGAAACATGGGGGAGAAATCGAAGTGTTCTCATCAACGGAATGGAGGTAAAAGGTTTCAAATATCGATGGCTCTGATAAAGAGGCTATATATTAGTGGTGGAAAGGAATTCCGTAGATCAAAGACGCAAGGTAAAACCAAGCTTTTGTATTTGTGAAATTGGTTAATTGGTGGAAATATCTGATAAATGAGATGTGAGTGAAGATAGATCCACGGTCGGAAACAATTCCGCAGATTGAACTAGCGCAGAGAAATTCCAAATTGAAATCCGTGAAAAGTGGTAGGGGCCACGTTGATCAATGATTCTAATAGTGGTCGGGTTTTTATCAACGGATAAGTTGCATTTCACAAACGAAAGTTGCTCAATTGATCAGGTTCGAAATGATTAACGAAATGTCAAATATTTTCATAGTTTGATGGTTCTGATGAGGGTAGATTGCAGATGAATGGTTGATATTGATTCCACCGAATCAAGTTGTGAAGGGTGATAATGTTGAGTCTTGGTATTGATATCTTGCACATGAATGGCTTATATTTCAAATAATAATAAAAAACCTATGGTATAGATTACGAGAGATGCACAATGGTTATGAAACATAAAAAAATATAAAAACATCTACATGGAGTTTAGAGGTTTGTTTTTTCTGAGCATTGGAAATTGATGATAACCCCGACCATGCACAAAGTGCTAACGTGGACGAGTTGGAACATTGTGCTAATTAACAAAGGGAATTCCTTTCTTCTAGGAGGAAAAAGGACCATTATTGTCTCAAAAGGAATACTTGGATAAATTGGTCAATTGGAGGTCAGATCACATTAAGTTTGAAGATATGCAAAACATTCTGTCTGGAAGAGTTGTGTTTGATAAATTGGCTGGAGAGTTCGAGTCATTATTTGATTTTAAATTCGCATGTGCCAAGGTGCCTAATTTTTCATACACAAACAACATGGAACTCAGAGTTCTGGCACATGAAATGGTTGTTGCATATTTTCCTAATCCTCAACATTGGAGAGCAGTTCAACAATATGGATCAACTAACTATAAGTTACAACCATGAAGACATCAAGGAAGACAACATAAGAGGAGTTTCAACGAAAGGTTATATTTTGTGATAAAAATGTTATTTTTGAAATCATTAGTTAATACGTTTTGTTATGTTGAAGCTATTTTGTAATAGATACGTTCTTTGACACGTGTAATAAACGGTTGAAACCATTAGACAGTTAGGTTTATTGTTCAACTGGAGGAGCACCTTTATAAGTATTCATACATTTGATGAAGTAAAGGTTGGGACCCGTGAGATTTTGGATATTTGTGTATTCAATTATTTCTTTAAATTATAGAGCTGAAGGTTGGCATATTTCAGAGATTCAGGTGTTATTTCATGTTGCAGTATGTACTTTCCCTTCTTATGTGAATTTTTTTTCCAGTTTTATCTTTCCATTGTATTTTTGTTCATGTCTAAAATGAGAGTATAATAGTTTAGCATTCATTTTTACTATGCTCTAGTTGTTCTTTTCAAATGTCCACCAAACCTTTCTTCTAAAGTTGATACAGAATTCATTTTTGCAATGCTCCGTGTTAATGGTTTTTTCATGTTCTTCCTTTTTCACCAAACAATCAAATTTTGACTGTGACTTAGTAGCTACATTTCCTATGTTTAAAACTTCCATGCAAAAGCTCTGTTTATCTATATTCATATATTGACTCCATATCCCAATGGTCATGTGCTCTGTTCAACCAATCTTACCAATTACAAACAATTTTTCTTATACATATCTGACCTTGTTAATATTTTGTGAGAGATCCCTCTCGAAAGAGAAAAAAGCTAGTTTTCTCTTTAAAAGTGGTTTTTGTTGTTACTTGGGAATAACCTTTACAACCTTGGGTAATTTTCCAATGATAACAAAATCCAAACTAGATACATGAACGCATTTCACAATATAGACCCTAAGGGGTCATTACTTAACAATAACATAAAAAAAATAGTTTACAAGCAAACCTCATAACATTAATCCCACAAAACCTAGGGCTAGTTCATCCTTTTCAAATCAAATCACATACACAAAATGGATGTAAGACCATCTCGGATGGCTTCCACATGTTTTTCTTTAAAAACCATCGTTAAATACTGAAAGAGTATGGGAGTAAGTGCATATGATATAGCACCCAAACCCTATCGAAAAGCATTAAATCAAATACATTGCCTCTAAAAACATTGCTAAAGCAAGTGGCTTCAAAATCCTATACAAGGTAAACCCTAAGGATTTCGTTTTGAAATTAGTGATAAACAAAGGGAAAACTTATATAAAAATAACTGGTGTATCTTCCACTCTTGGCACCATTCTTGTACCCAGCTTTACCTGCAACCAATGCTCACATCAGTCAGTGAAATGAAGACTACTTTCATAAGGGAAATTTTAATAATAGAAAAGCTTGAAGATAGATTTACCTAGCCATTTAAAACCACACGCCTGGGAGGAGGGAGGAGGTGATCCTGTCTCCTCCTTCTCCAGTGCTTTCAACATGCAACATTCCAAGATTATGGTCAGAACAATGTCTTAAGCTATTTAAATTAAAGGAAATTGTAAACATTTGTAATGTTTAACCTATATTGGGCATGTGGCAAAGAGGGCCAATGGTCGGCTCCTCAGGAGTACCCTTATCCCTCCTCTACCTGCAACCACAGCAAACAATTTTTTTGTAAACTTTGTAAACAATGGATTTTATACCAATAAAAGAATAGAGATAAGTTACAGATCTTCTTCTCACCTATTAGCAAACAATACACATGGTTGAAGTCTTGGCAGGCTCGTTGAAGCACCAACGTTGAAAGGAAGACCGATGAGGAAGGAATGGGAACCCAAGTTACCGCGGAAGGGATAAATAACAATTCCATTAATGCAACATCAAACTAGAAACATAGCAGAGCTTACCATAGAGCAGATCTTCGACTCTCGCTCGCCTCCGACCAAAAACCACCATTACAATAACGAAGGTTCCAACAACCAAAAACATTTAAACCTTGCAAAAATCCTTGCAATCCTACCATGGAGGTGTACGACTGAGATCTCTTCTCGATCCAACTCAATATCCTCGTTGCAATGTCAACTCACATCCAAGACAAATAATTAAGTCAACCAAAGTACCATATTAATTCATGGCTAGAACAATCATAGGGCCTTAATAATTACAAGTGTGTGTGTGTGTATTAACATCAAATCGAACCTTGGGTCAAACAATAAATGAAAAACCATATAATATATCATATGGACCATGGTGTAAACATATCATAGCATAACCGTTATACTCTGCCAAACAAACCATTGCATCGAAAAACCTTTGTATTAATTAAAAAAAGGGTTACACTATGGTAAATACCATATGTTTTACAAACCCAACCATCGCGCTTGGGATTGAGGGTCACAATCATACCATAATCTTAGGCTATGGTAAGGCGCAAGGCCTATAAATCACATAACAACCATATTACATAAAGGATGGGAACAAGACCATGGATAGTCTCCCAAGCATTAGGGCAATTAAGGCCCTAGTAAAAACTATTAATTAAAAACAAGAAAACTTAAACATCACCTGTATGTCTATTTTGAATGTTGAGAAAAGAGATGGCCATTAACTCAACCAACTGAACCTGGAATTTCAGACAAGACAAAGATATCAATAGCATGCTTCAGTTAGAACATAAGTAATTTGTTGATGAAATTACGATAAAATCAATGTATGAAAAAAAAAATTACAATTTTTAGGAGTGTTACATCAAAGTTTTGCAGCATTTTGATGGAGGTTATTATGTTCTAAGAATTACAAACCAAGCATATGACTTGTTGCAACCTACTTGATTGATTCCATTTTTCAATTTTTATTTTTACAAACTAACGATATAAGTTATTGCAACCTACTTGATTGATTCTATTTTTCAATTTTTATTTTTTGGTTTTTTATTAATTGATAATTTTGATATTATGTCCTTTTGTTGTTATCTATGTAATGTATTTTATTTTAGTATAATGAATTTTTTCTTTATTAATAAGTATTTTCTACAATATTTTTATTTTCATGTTGTTGTTTTGCTTTCAGGATGTTATGCCTACCCATGCCGAAGTTCAAGCTATGGATTACTTAGGTACGTACAAAAAATGAAAACTTATTTTTTAGTTTTTGAGATTTGATGCTCTTAAATTTTATTAATGAGGTGTCTCTATGTAACATTTAGCAATCTAGAACCCAAACCTCATTTCTTTTAGTTTCAACTTCTAACTACACATAAACAGCTATAAAATGTTATAAAATCTTGTAATATGTCCTTGTGTAACATTTTGCAATCAAGAACACAAGGGTCATTTCTTTTACTTTCACCTTCTACCTATACAAATAGCTATAAGATATTATAAAATTTGACTATTTTTATGCATTTTAACAAAGTAAACAAATATAGTTGTAAGTTACTATTTTTATGCATTTTATCCTTTGTAAGTTACTCTTCTACTTCATTGAGTGCATTTAGTTTTGATATGTTTTCTTGATTGTTTGAGGGAACCCTCTGATACTTAATTTTCTTCTTCATTGACTTTTCTATGCATATTGTTTAGCAACAAAATTCCCCTCAACACTTTGATGGTCAATAGTTCTGCACAAAAAGCTACCTATCTAAATTTATTGTTTCTGAAACCATTTTAATGTTTGTTGGCCATATAAGCCTCGGTTGTCCTAGAATGCATTGAGAGCACCCAATATCCTTCCTTTTTCCCCTATTAAAATCACTTGTTAGGTTGAGATTTACTTATTGCTACATTGGAGGTATATTACAATCCATACTCTTTACCTTAGTCATATTTTCCCATGTTGGTTGATATTCAAACTGGGTATGGTGCCATTCTTTCTCCCTTTGCAAAGAATCTTATCATAAAGCTAATCTTTACATTAGCCATATTTTCCCTTTTTGCAATCATTGGCTAGATTGTAAGTATCTTAGCATCCCAAATATTTGGAATGATGGGTTCTTATGCTAGGAAAGGGTTTCCTTGTCATGCCACATGTTTGATGCGGTGATGACTATCTGTACTCATAGCTTTTTGGCATTTGCATCAAATCCAGACTTGACTTCAAATATTTTTGGGTTGCAACACCATAAAAAAATTGTACATTGGATGAAATCTAATGTATTTTCAATCATAATTTTAATAGAAGGAAAAGATAATATCTGTACAGATTCATTTCTCTCTCTCTTTATCTATACCATTCATCATCATACATCATTAAGTATTTTTTTTTCTCCTTAGTACATCTCAAGTATACCCATACAATCTGTATAACTTTAGTTTATCTTTCCCATGATATCACATAGCTGAAATACATTTGTTATGTCATATATCCTAGAAATAAGACACAAACGATATACATAGTTTACGCATAAATAATTATTGCATTTTGTTATCAACTTACTGTTATTATGGTGCTGAGTTGAAACTTAAAAAAAACTCAATTGTGGATGCATCCAAACTATTTAAATATTTAACATTGTAGTAGCACAGTGAACATTTTTCTTTGTTTATGAATCTATTTCAAATAGACAAGTGAGATTTTGGAACATCCATATATAGCACTTGTTATTTTGTTGTTCATGCACCCCTTCGATCTACTGATAAACGATTAGAGAATTTATATCATCCTTGGAAGCACTAATCCATTTTTCCTAAGGGTTTTTTCCAAATGGTTGAGATAGGTTATTCAAGAGTATACAAAGAGATTGTGGTAGGGAAACATATACTTGCACATTTTATCCTAAACTTGTTTTTATCGGAAATTGGGTGTCGTGATAAGCTAAGTGCTCGTACTATAATGGTTTTTATTTTATGAGAAGTACAATATTCTGATAAGTTTGATAATAAGATTATTTTTGAAATATAATATCAATCGGGAAACTCAGTGAGTTCACTTGCCCCAACATGCTTCTAACATGTACCATGAGCAATGACACAAATGAAGATTGATGGAGGTCTAGGTATTTCTCTTTTATGGCTTTGCCTTCCTCTTTTTTCTATGCAAATGATACTAAAATGGCCTTTGTGTGACACTATGTTCTTTCCTCTGCAAAAATTATAGTGTTATATTCCCACAAAATTATTATATGGTAATTAAAGACTAAACCCATAAAGCATGAGTGTGATTTGCCAACAAGAATCTGGTATGGTAATTGAACGCCTAAATATTGACTAATCATGAGTGTGATCTTCCAACAAGAATATGGTATGGTAATTGAATGCCTAAACCAAATAATACTGACTAATCATGAGTGTGATCTTCCAACAAGAATTTGGTATGGTAATTGAATGCCTAAACCCAATCATCCTGACTATTAATTTTCCACAAAAATTTAATATGGTAATTCAATGCTTAAACCCGATAATTATGATTGTGATATACCCACAAAACTCTGATATGGTAATTCAATGTCTCATTAAGATGGATGGACTCTCATATTTCTGTTCATGGTATGCTTGTAGAAATGTATGTGAAATGTTGGAGTATAAAATATGTTACCATTTGTTTGATGTTTTTTTTAACGATGTCACTCTATGGAATTTCATTATAGGTGCTTATACTAGGAAAATGTTGTCTCGTGATGCCTTGCACTTATTTTGGAGATAATTCCAATAGTCGACCAATTATAGTAATTTCATAGATGAGTGCAGGTTGTGGTATTCCATAAAGTTACAGGGTGCTAGCTCAATGGTAGAGCATCTGCATTATATATAATGCAGAAGGTTGGTGGTTCAATTCCACCATGCCCTATCATAAATATTTGCTTTCTATATAATCTATTGAGAGAGAAAATTGATTTGGAGAAACAATATTTGAGACAATAAATATTTGTTTTTGGTCTCAACATGAGAAAATATGGTCATTTATAGAGACAATATGGTTTATCGTTGACTTATTCTATATTTTATTTATAAATACAATAATTAAGGGATTACCATCAAAACAATATTTAAGACACTACACAAGCTTTTTGGTCTCAAATATAGACAATAGTTTAACACAATACATGGTTTTTTTGCCTCAAATAAAGACAATAATTTAAAACAATAGCTTAAAGACAATATTTAGGACAATACACAATTTTTTTTTCTTTAGTTGAGTCAAATTGTATCAAAACCCCCTTCTATGTAGTAGTATTAAGACCTCCTTCTCAACTTATCTACAAAATAAATTATTTACAAATTACGTTTTACTTAATTTAAAAAATTCTTTGCATATTGATCAAATCTTTTTATTTATAAATAAATAGTGTGTATATTAATCATGAAATACAACTATTGAAAGCCTCATTAATACAAAATACTATAATACACATAGGAAACCATTAATCAACACGTCGTATAGAAAAAGATTATAATACAAACAGGAAACCATTAATCAAGAAGATGTATTGGGTCAAACATTCAACCATTATATTCTTTGATAGATAGCCCATTTATACATTAGAGGAGAGGTTGGAGTGGTTCCACCCACTCCAACTACTCATTCGTTATTCATGAAATACATTAATATGATGACTTAGGGAGGCTTAAGTGATCGCTTTAACATCTCCTCTAACACAAAACTCTTTTTCATCCTAAAGAGAAAAAGAGATTTTGAAAAACATTTTGGGTCTCTTCTCCTGTCGAAGTAGCCTTTACCATGCATCGACCATGCATCGACCATGCATACTAATGTTTGCATAGGAAACTTAGCCGCAATATCCATCAACTCGATTGAAAGACACACTTGTATATAAGGATTTATTCTTACCAGTTACTCATCAGTCTCTATCTTCAATCTGGTAGTAGTCGGTTGATTTCTCACCCTCTCACTAAGGAAGTTGAATACCCTCGCTACAAGGAGTTATTTTGGTTTAAAGCCTCATCCTTTCTCGTCTCGCCGAATTTCCCTAGACTTAAGCATAGGCCTTTTGGCTCTTTAACTTTTTGTACCATCTCTATACCTTATAACATTCGAGGTCACAACCTAGGGATTGTTTCTACAATTATGCACCGAGGGGATCAAATATAAATGTTCTTGCATCGTCATCTTATAATAAAGTTGTTTTAGTGTGTTTTTCTTTGTATTTTCTTGAATATTGTCTTTGCATGGTTTGGTCATGGTTGATTGCTTTGTACTTGAATTAAAATATGACTGACTCGACTTACCAGAGTGGGCTAAAGATCAACTTACTTAATTACAAAAGTGGAGAAAATCACCTCCCTTTAAAAATCCTCATGTTTAACCCCTTCTGTGATTTAATTCATTTCGAATATTACAATAGATTCATATCAGTATTGGTGACTCAGTTGACTCAATTATAGACCCGCCATTCATAACTCCATTTACATAATTAAAGATCAACCTTATTTTGTTATCAACCTTTTTCTTACATTAACCGCATTCGACATCGACGTTATTTTTGCCTAAAAAAATGAATGAATCTATGACCAAATACAACACTGACCATACTTATACAACAAGAACCTCAGTGTTGTATTTTAGGGTGTAAGCTAAACTGTCTACCATTTGCACCTGAAATATGGTGAGTTTTCTAGCCAAAATCCGATGGAAAATTGTTCAAATGGTAGTTTTCAGTGATTGGAATTGTATAATTTGGGTTCCCTAGGGGTAATCGAGGGTCCTAAATCCATTTCTGCAATAAAAATTTCAATTTCAACACTGAAAATCTCTTTTTTAATAGGAAACTGTGTTGTTGAATTCCAACCAAACTTACCGTGAAAAGTGCAAATAATCTAGAGTTTAGCCAACTCCGTATTTTAGTGCCAACCATAATACATAGCATCTTAAAATAAATGTTGACCAAAATTTTTGGAATCAACCACATATTAACTTCAACAACAACATGACTCAACCCAACCCAACGTATTCTTGGTCGACACTTGTTAATCAATGAAAACTTTTCAAGCTTCTAATACATCGACATATAAAACATTGTTGCCAAAAAAACAAGTTGATTCTCAAAAAGAGTTTTCCAAGCACATTAAATAAAGAGAACCTTCGAAAAGTAGGTCAACTAAGTGTTGTAATCATGCAAACTACTAGTCAATGGAACTTCTCGGGTCAACCTTCAATGTATATGTGTGTGTGTGGAGGAAATGATACACAAATCGATGGTGGAAATACATTTGAGTAACATTGATACATTTTTACTCATAAATGATCACAAAATTCATCAATACTTTTGAGTAACATGGAGTGTCGGATGTGATCGACATGTTTAATTAGTCGATGGAATGCTGGTATAGGATAATATTTCCACTTTATTTCATCAAGTATTTCCAGAGATTACATACCATTCAAATGTGTACAAAGTATACAAAACAGATACACCCATGTTCCACTGGTATAATGAAGAATAAGAACCCATTGTGTTAGAAAAGTGGTTCCCTACAATTACAAACTCCAATCTGAACATAAAATACTTGCATAGATGTATACTTTGCCCATATGTTGAGTAATCATTGCACAAGATATCTAAGGATGTCTTCTATATTCAAATGAATAGCATGAAGGCACATGGGCATTAAACCTTTACCTGCAGGTATCCACAAAAAAATTCATTGAACGGAATGCTCTTCACACCATCAACTCTTTCTTACATAGGGAGTTTCTGTATGAATGCACAAAGAATCGTTAATCTTTCTTGTGGGTTCTTGGTACAAGCATCTTCACGGTTCCTTCTAGATTTGAACCACCTCCATCCAATGTTGTTGTCACCCAAGCCAGACAAAGAGGAAATGAAACCAATGTTGGAAGGCTCAACATAGCATTTAGCAAAAAGTTGTAATACATACAGAGGAAACCATCAATAAGGCATAGTGGTTTGAAGATTCATACATAAATGATTCATTTATATATTAAAGGAGAGGTTTGAGCGGTTACACCTACTCCAACTATTCATTTATTAGGCATAACATGTATTGATCCATATACATTAATATGATGACTTAGGGATTCAACCTAATTGGTCCCCTCAATGCCAACCATCATTCCAAATATGTCCCAACAACTTGATTTTCTTGGCAATGTCCAATTTTTATGTTTGAGGAATCTACAAAGTATCAAGTTGTGTTTCCAGTTTTTTGTTTCTTTTCAAATTCCAATCATAAAGACTTGGAATTGTCATATCATCGCTCAAGATCCTCTACTATTATAAAAGTTTAAAAATTGCTACATATCTTAATGCACCTACTTCCATTGTTTGTGCAAATGCATTCCAAGTATTTGCACATGATTTCAGTGAGAAAAAACACTTTTACATTATGAATAATGTGCCAAGGGATCTCATACAAGTGTGTGGATTTCTTTCTTTTTAAAACATTTAGTGATTCCTTATTCTCTATCTAACTAAGATATCCATAATCCTATTGATCAAATATTTCATTGCATCCATCAAAATATCATGACTTGTTAATATGTTTACCTCAAATATGCATGCAAATGAGCACTTTTCATTATAGCTAGCACTCATCAATGAACTTGTAACAATAATTTTTTCATGTTGGAATTTTTGTGACAATGGTCTAGAAGTTAAGTTTTACTAAATTATGGATAGTGTTAATATCACACAACTAGCTATATAAAATTCTAATTTTTTATTTGAAAAGTAAAAAAAAAATGTTGTAAGTATAGCAATCTGACACATTTTTCTAGCCAATACATGAAAATTTTCACTCGAATGACTTATTAATATGTTTCCAGTCAATACATGAAAGTTTGCATGTAACTATGTAACTATGAACACATTGCACACTTCTATGTAATTATGAATCGAACAAACTATGATAAACTATGACTGAATAAATAACATATTATATTTTTGTTTCCATTCAACAAAGTATGGGAAGAAACTATCCTCTTATCAGAGTCAAGGGATACCCACTTCGATTCCTGTAAGTGGAAATCCTAGGTAGGTGCGGACATGAACCATTTCCCTAGTCTAAATGGGATAGATCTAGAACAAAGCAAAGACAAGTTTGAAATCCTCTCCCTAGATTTGGCAAGATCACTTGATCATAATGAAACCTTTACCTTCCCTATGAAGATTGTTCTTGTCAGTTGGAGATCCTTAGCTCAGTTGATTTTCAAATAACCTACATAGATCAAATCCAACAAATCAATGGAAACATACAAGATAATCTATATCAATGACCGAAGAGAAAGATATTAAACAATGATTATTACATAAAGTTTATAGGAAAGGGAAAACATATTGTATTAATGAAATGGATGGAAACATTACAACCAACATTCGATGTTGTTCTTCTCCCCATGATATTTTTATCCAGAAACTATGCAAGCCTACAAACTCTTTGCCTCTCATGCCTAGATTAATTCCAAAAACATAAAGGTACTTTTATGATCCTTCCCCATCCATGAGGGAGATCTTGCTTATGTACGCCAAAGGGAGATCAAATGAGTTGAGTTTATTTGGGAGGAAGGTGAGGGATCATCCCTAGAGGTTAGGGGTTCGAGTGCCACCTAATTAGACTGGTTGGGATAAGCCTCCATGAGAAATTTCTTCTAGAAGGTTCTCGAAAGTTCTTTTTTTTACCTTTTTGTGAGCATCGACGCTCTTTTCTCACTAGAAACTAGCATAAGGAAAGGATGAAGCTCTTTTCACACTTGCAAAGAGTGTCATTGATGCTTTATGTCAATAAGAAAGAGGCATCAGGATTGGATGATGCCCTATGTCAAGAGACAAGGTGCGTTAGAGCTCCTAGGATTGGTCTTCTAGTAAGGAAAAATTCCTCCAAAAGGTGTTTTTCATTGGACACAATGGTCACACTAAGAGGGGGGTGAATCTGTGTGATGGAAATTAAAAACTTTTTCACCTTCTATCAAGTCAGCAAATTTCATCAATACATTTTTCTACCAAATATATCATCATTATATAAGCATCTATCAATTAATAAACAATGAATCACAAGAAACAACAGAAGAAGACACATCATTTGTTTGGTAAACGTGTTTATGTATTGTACATGGAAGACAACAATCTTCGTGGTTACAATCAGCACCAACTGATACAAAGAGCACCAACTCTAGCAACATGACCCATACCGATTTTCTTAGCTCCAACTAAGAAGGGTTGAGGAGTCCAATCCTCAAGTGCAAGACTTAGCTTGCATCACTATCATCACCCTCTGCTCATCAACTTCATCAATTCTATCATGTCACATTTCATCTGAACTTGTCAAATGATCATTTAGCTATCTTTTTCATTGTCATCAACTGCTACTAACATAAACTACAGCTTGTCAATCTGTCACTCTAATTGTCATGTCAATCCAATCTACTATCTATGTCATATAATTCTATGCCAAGGTATACAAGGAATCATAGGTCAACATGGTATCATCACTAAGTTTGATCCTCTGTAAGTGTATAGTTACTCTGAGAAGGCTTATACCTTCATCTTGACCATCCTCCAAACTGCTTTGTCATCATAGGTGATATATCAAATGATTTATGTCACTATATAAATGCTACTTATCCGATCAATACATCAAGGTCATCAAATATGTCCACCCAAGCATTCAATTCATCAACTCATTGAATGGTTTTTGCTCATGTCTTTGATTGTCTCTACTAAATTCAAGGTTCATCTACCCAAGGTTAATCCTTCTCAAGCACTTTTGTTGCATCAGAATCACCCAAATTCCAACACTAGAACAAAAGTTTAATACTTGCACACTTATAAAGGACCTTTTTAGCTAATGCATCAAATTTTCCTCAGAGATGATATCGGAAAAAATATCAATCAAAACAAAACGACTTTCAAAACATTGTGGTTGCCTCAATGCACCCCCAAAATCAGAGCTTTCAAACTTTCTTCTCCATCTTTTACTACTACTCCTCCTCAGTCCCGAATTTTTGAGGTAGGATCTTCACTACATTATCTTCCTGTAGCCACCTTAGAAGGTATACACTTGAAAATCACTGAGATAAGAAATATTGCATTAAATGTCTCATTTTGTTTCCTTCTCAGACTGTAATGGGATTCCTGGAAGCCTGCTAGATCTTGGCTGAATTCCTAACAGGATTCCTGGATGTTGCTTGTAGGTGATGGAAGCCTATTAGGGTTTCCCATGTTAGAGGAAGGGCTACCCGAGGAGAGAGGAAGGCTGCCCAATACTATTACAAGTTGCCACGAAGGAAAGAGAGTTTCCTGTGACTACTGCTAAGGATTCTGTAAGGGTTAGGATGATTCCCTAGCCCGTGAGAAAGGAGATGAGGCTATCGTGAGGGTTTTTTGTTGTTTACAAGTGCTTACAGAGAAGAGAAATGAATAAAACCCTAGCTTAGGGTTTTTTTGAAGCAAGTAGATGCCCTAGTTAGAGAATCTCCATGCTAGGGCATAAACCAAAACAAAAATTCTTCCTTCTTTTCCATAGCTAGCAAAAATCTTCTAGGAGCATATAATTGATGAGAAAGTGTGTGTGTAAATGAATTGAATCTGATCTTCTTTTATATCCTTTGATTCACCTAGATGTGGACCAAAACTCAAAAGAATAAAAGAATAAAATTTTATTCTTTTTATCTTTTGACTTTTTACCTTTAGTGGTACTAAAGGTATTTTGTATTTTCAATTTATCTCCTTAGTGTTCCAAGGTTCCTTATGTATTTTTTACTTTCACCTTTAGCCTTCTTCAAGTTCCATGTGGTCAAAACAAATGGTCATAGGGGTCCTCCATCCCCACTCAAAGTACATCATCATAAATAGAGAGAATTACTAATGATTTTATCTCACACTCCGTGTGCCACCAAGATCGGGTACTAAGTGTCTTAACCAAGGGTGGCTAATCCTTGGAGAAGATCACAATGCCCATAGATCAAGTAGGAGTGTCTCACATGCCCAGACTTGGTATAGGACTTATAGTGATGTCCTGGTAATTGACCAAGTGCCTCAACCATACACTTCATAATTTGACTCAGGGTCATATACTTGGTAACTGGCCAAGCGCCTCCATTCTCCCCAAGAATGGCCCTCAAACCTAGGGTGAGTCCCCTAGTTCTATATTGGTTCATATTCCTGGTAACTAACTAGGTGCCTCCATTCAAATAATGGCCATTCATCTCTAGGCTGAGTTCCCCTAGTGCTAGGCTGGTTCCATATCCTAGTCCTTGATAAGATGTCCCCATTCAACATAATGGATACTCAGCTTAAGGATGAGATCCCCTAGTGCTGGACTAGTTACACATCCTGTTCCTTGACTAGATGTCCCCATTCAACATAATGGCTACTCAACTCAAGGCTTAGTTCCCCCAGTACTAGACTGGTTCCACATCCTGGTCCTTGACCAGATGTCCCCATTCTCCTAAGAGAACGACTCTTGATTCTTCTTAGGAAAAGTAAACACTCCCTATCAGTGAGAGAGTTATTCTCTTCCATGCCAATATTGTCATGAAAGTACATGAAATTTATTGTTGTCAGAGTCTTGGTTAGGATATCTACAATATGGTCATCTGTACAAATGTACTGCAACTTCATAGTGCCTCTCTGTACTAGGTATCTAATGAAATGATACTTCATTTCAATGTGTTTTGATCTATCATGAAACACCAGATTCTCTGAAAGCTTAATGTAACTCTGATTATCACAATGAATAATCGTTGAGTCAAGCTTTCCACCAAACAAATCAAATAGCAGTTTCCTAATCCAAATTGCTTCCTTCCAGGCATCACTTGCAGCAATATACTAAGCTTTAGTTGTACTCTGTGCTATGGAACCTTGTTTCCTGTTGGACCAAGAGATCATTGCAGATCCCATACTGAAGTAGTAACCTGGAGTACTTTTCTAAGGCTACTGCACTACCATCCCAATCTGAGTCAGCATAACCTTCTAACAATACTCAACTGCTGTAAGTATACCTGATCCCATAAGTGATAGTACCTTGCACATATATGAGTACATGTTTAGAAGCTACCCATTGTATGTGCTTTAGATCAGACATGAACTGACTCAGAGCATTCATTGTATAACAGATACTAGTCTTGTGTGTATGAGATACATCAAGGATCCAATGACTTGTCGATACATAGTAGATTCCACATCTTGTGAACTGGTGATTGAGTCTCGCAACTTATTCAAGTTGGTAGTCATCTAAATGCTCATGGACTTGTAGTATTGCATCCAAAATCTCTGCAAGGTGTCCACTGCATACTTCCCTTGTGTCAGGAATATCTCACCTGGATTTTTCCAAACCTCTAGGCCAAGAAAATAATGCATCATACCAAGATCCTTCATTTAAAATTCATAGGTGAGATCCCTCTTACATTGTGCTATCATATGTTCCTCACCTGTAAGGAACAAGTCATCCATATATAGTACAAGGATCAAGATATGATTATGAACAACCTTAAAGTACATATTGGATTCAACAGTACTTTTGGAAAACCCCAAGCTATGAAGGAATCCATCCAT
Organism: Pseudotsuga menziesii; assembly: GCA_001517045.1. Lineage (NCBI taxonomy): Eukaryota > Viridiplantae > Streptophyta > Pinopsida > Pinales > Pinaceae > Pseudotsuga > Pseudotsuga menziesii. The sequence goes on from LPNX010535661.1 coordinate 99,039, forward strand.
CCTCGCATACCAGACACTCGAAGCCTGTTTGATCCCATACACTGATTTTTTCAGTTTACACACATGGGACTTATTACCATGAGTCACAAAGCCTTCAGGTTTTTCAATGTAGACTTCCTCGTCAATCTTTCCATTGAGGAGGATTGTTTTTACATCCATATGATGTAAATTCCATCTAAATACTACAACAAGAGAAATGATGGTTTTGATAGTAGTATACCTGGAGACAGGAGAAGAAGTATCATCATATTCTATGCCCTCTTTTTGAGTAAATCCACGAGATACAAATGTGGCTTTGTACTTCTCAATGCTGCCATCAGCTGGATTTTTTATTTTGTAAATCCATCTAGATGTTACCACTGACTTTCCTGTGTACTTCTCGACACTACCATCAGCATCATGCTTGATTTTGTAAATCCATCTAGTTTTTATTACTGACTTTCCTGTTGGTCTGGGAACAACTTACCACACATCATTTTTCATGATTGAACTATACTCTTCAGTCATGGCATCAATCCATACCTATTGATTCTTTCCTTCTTTGAATGTGGAAGTTTCATCACTAATGAGATGGATCATAAGACCTAACTACTTTTGTAGCCTTATGCTTTCTATGAAATTCATGGGAGGAGCTTTATGCTTCTTAGCTTCTTGTACCATTTCTCGGTACCAGGCATGTCTCCTTTTGGAAGGAGGAACTTCAAGCAATTTTTCTAGTGGACTTTTAGTTTCCTCAGGTACATCTGGAATTTGATTCTCAAATTCCTCTTCATCCCTCTAAACTTCTGATACTGGGATATTAGAAGAAGGCTCTTCATATTCCTTTGAAATCTTTTGTGTTTGATGAAACACAACTTCCTTATGGAAAATCACATCTCTAATGACTTCAATGTACCTCTATCTAGGTACCGTAGATGCAGTAGTCCTTCGACCTATCACTATAGCCGACAAATATGCCTTTCTTTCTGGAAGGCTCTAGCTTATCCCTCTTTTTTTTGGAACATGAATGTATACCGGAGTGCCAAAAATCCTCATGTATTCAACTATAGGTTTCTTGTAGGTGAAGACTTCTTCTAGAGTCTTTTCCCCCAAGATAGCATGAGGGATTCTATTTTGGATGTACACAGTAGTACATGCAACTTCATCCCACAAAGATAAAGGAAGATATAAGTCAGTCAACATGGCTTTATCAACTTCACATATTGTTATGTTCTTCCTTTCTGCAACCCCATTCTATTGAGGGTTATAAGGCAATTCCATCTCTTTCTTCATTCCTACTTCTTGAAAAAAGTCATCCAACTCATTAGACTAATACTCACCTCTGTTATCTAACCTCAGGATACAGATGTGTCTGCCTGTCTAATTTTCAATCGGAGCTTTGAACTCTTTGAACCTATCAAAAGTTTCACTTTTGGATTTGAGGAAGTAAATCCATAACTTCCGAGAATGACCATCTATGAACAAGACATAATACAAGCACCCACTCAAGGAGGGTGAAAACATGGGCCCCCACAAATTCTAGAGTGAATCAAATCCAATATTCATTTAGATCTATTCTTGCTTTTGGAGAAATATTTATTCGTGTTATTACCTATAGCACATCCCTTGCAAATGCCACCATGTTTGGGAGAAACCTCTCTCATACTTGTAACCATCTTTTGTAGGCCTGGAAGAGTTGTATAGTGAAGGTGTCCAAACTTACGATGCCACATGTCACATGGATTAACTGTGTGGTGAACCAAAGCATGAGTGGAATTTTTGGAAGCCTTATAAATACCTCCCTCTCGAACCCCAATTTGTACAGTTGAGCTTAGCTTCTCATTCTTTGCCCATAGTAGGACCTTTTTTCCCATGAAGAGGAATTTGTAGCCCTTGTCCTCTAAGCCAGCAACAGAGAGAAGCTTTTTCTTTAAACCAGGAACATATAATACATCATCAATATGCAAGACTATACTTGAATCAAGTTGAAGAGAGGTTGATTCAACTCCTTAAATATTGTAAGTGGAGTCATCTCCAAGTTCCACTTTGAACTTCTTATTTTTGTAGTTGGTGAGTGCTCCACGATTACCTGTCATATGTTTGGAGGAACCACTATTTAATAACCAATGGTTAGCACTATAGGGGATGGATCCAAAAGGGCATAAATCAGGTAATATTCTCTTCTACGTTCATCTTCTTTGGTAATCTTGGTAATATTATTCTTCTTGAGTTCTTCTTCTTCTTCTACACCAGAGGCTTGGAATATTCTTTTCAACTTCCTCTTGGGATTCCTTTAATCCTTATCAAAGTGCCTAAATTTGTGACAATTATAGAATTCCAATTTTGAAACATCAATGTGCTTACCTTGTGGTTTGTTTCCCTTCTTTTGTTGAGGGGAGGGCTTCTTGTATTTCTTTTTCTTAGCTGTAAGAGCAAGGTTTCCTTCCTTGGTGCTAGTAGCCTTATTCTAAACTATTCATTCTTCATCCAAGCAATCATGACAAATCCTATCAAATTTTGTTTGGTTCTCACGTCCACTTACTGCTACCAAAAATGTTTCACAAGAGTTTGGGAGACCATCAAATACAGTTTGTACAAGATCAGCATCATCCACAATAATACCAATAATAATGAGTTGGTTTCTTACCTATGCAGTCTTTCTAAAGAAGGGCCCAACTCCCTCTTCCTTGTTAATATTTAGTGTTCGAATCCTTTTCTTCAAAACTCTCTTTTGACTGGGAGCCTTCTTCTCATATAGATTTGTTAAGGTGTCAAAGCATTCTTCCGCAGTGTTCAATGGTGTGATAGTGGGCGTCAAGGTTTCCTTGACAGAACCACAAATGATCCTTCTAGCATTTTCTTGCTTCTTCTTGTAAGAAATTCCACTAGCATTAGATGTTGGTTCTTCTATGGTGTTGAACACCATGTCATCAAGTTCATTTTCCTCCAATATGGTTGCAATCCTAGATTTCCAAGAATTGTAGTTTGTTGAACCTTCAAGATTTTCTCCTAGTCTGGAAATGTTGGTAGCCATCTCTGCTACTAGTCAGTTATCCAAGTTTGCAAAGAGTCCCAAGGTATAGAAATACTATAGTAATATGCCTCATACTGGGGTCTTCACATGCAAGGCTTTGATACCATGTTGAATTTTAGCATTAGCGTGTATTCTTAAAATTTTACAGAGTGTAGCATAGATAACAATAACAAGTGTAGTAGATAGATCAACACATCACATGCAAAGAACACAAGAATTTTTCATGGGTAAACCTTTAAAGGACAAAAACCCCAAAAGCACTAGTAACTCATCTCTTAAATGAGATGACTTGAGTTCTTAATCTCAAAATTCTGAGATGAATGTTTTTTCAGTAAATCTCAAACCCTAGAAAGCTTGAACACAAATTTACACATTTACAAATTACTTCAAAAAAACCAGATTAGGGATTTATGTCCAATATTTCTCTCTCCTTCCCAGACCTAGTTTTGAGACTGTGCATGAGCTGCCAGACTTCTGTATTGTCGCGTGGATCTACCTTTCTGCTACTCAGAGTTTCCCAAACCACTTTCTCTGCTGCCTCGATGAGTTTTTATGCTACTCGGACCAGTTCCTCTGCTGCCCAGATTTGCAGCTTCCTGTCCAGGCCTATTTCTTTCTGCCTGGAACCTGCAAATACCTACCTAGAAACTACTACCTACCTAGACTGTAATGGGCTACCCGGAAACCTATTGCATCCTGCTTGAATGCCTAACAGGATTCTTGGATTCTATTGGCAGGTGATGGCAGTCTATCAGAGATTCCTGTGTTGGAGGAAGGGATTCCCGACGAGAGGAAGGTTTCCCAAGCCTGTTAGTAGCTACCCAGAAGGAAAGAGGGCTTCCCATGACTACTATTGAATTTGTTGTAAGGGTTAGGGTGAATCCCTATCCTGTGAGAAAGGAGATGAGGTTTTCGTGAGGGTTTGGTGTAGTTTGCAAGTTCTTAAAGAGAAGAGAAATGAATAAAACCCTATCTTAGGGTTTTTCTTAAGAAAGTAGATTCCCTAGCAAGAGAGCCTCCATGCTAGGGCATAAACCAAAACAAAAATTCTTCCTTCTCTTCCAAAGACACCAAAAATACTGTAGGAGTATTTGATTCATGAGAAAGTGTGTATGTAAATTAATTGAATTTGATCTTCTTTTATAGCCTTTTATTCATATGGATGTGGACCAAAATTCAAAAGAATAAAATAATAACATTTTATTCTTTTGATCTTTTGAATTTTTACCTTTAGTGGTACTAAAGGTCTTTTTGTATTTTCACTTTGACTCATTAGTGGTCCAAGGATCCTTATGTATTTTTGAATTTCACCTTTATCCTTCTTCAAGTTCCCTGTGGTCAAAACAAGTGGTCATAGGGATCCTTGATCCCCACTCAAAGTACATCATCATAAATAGAGAGAATTACTAATGATTTTATCTCACACTCCTTGTGCCACCAAGATCGAGTATTAGGTGTCTTAAACAAGGGAGACTAATCCTTGGAGAAGATTAAAAAGAACACATATCAAGGGTAGGAGTTTCTCACATTCCTAGATGTGGTCTAGGACATATAGTGATGTCCTAGTAACTAAATAGGTGCCTCATCCATAGGCTTCATAATTTGACCCGAGGTCAATTACTTGGTAACTGACCAAGCACCTCCATTCTCCTGGAGAATGGACCTGAGACCTAGGTTGAGTCCCTAAGTTCTAAACTGGTTCATCTTCCTGGTAATTGACCAGGTGCCTCCATTCAAAGAATTCCCACTGAGCTCTAGGCTAAGTTCTCGCAATGCTGGACTGGTTCCACATCCTAGTCCTTGACTAGATGTCCCCATTCAACAAAATGGCTACTCAGCTCAAGGTTAAGTTCACCCAATGCTGGACTAGTTCCACATCTTGGTCCTTGACCAAATGTCCCCATTCAAAAGAATGGCTACTCAACTCAAGGATGAGTTCCCCCAGTGTTGGACTGGTTCCACATCCTGGTCCTTGAACATATGTCCCCATTATCCTAAGAGAATGAATCTCGATGCTTCTTAGGAAAAATCAACACTCCCTCTTAGTGACAGAGGTATTCTCTATCATGCCAAGCTTGTTAATAAAGTACATGAACTTTGTTGTTGTCAGAGGGTTGATCAGGATATCTGCAATCTGTTCATCTATGCAAATGTATTTCAACTTCAGAGTGCCTCTATGTACTAGGTATTTGATGAAATGATACTTCATTTCAATGTGTTTTTATCTATCATGAAACATCATATTCTCTAAAAGCTTAATTCAACTTTGATTATTGAAATGAATAATCATTGATTCATGCTTTCCCAGAACAGATCAGACAGTAGTTTCCTATTCCAAACTTCTTCCTTCTAGGAATCACTTGCAACAATATACTCAACTTCATCTGTACTATGTGCTATGGAACCCTATTTCTTGCTGGACAAAGATATCATTGCAGATCCCATACTAAAAAAGAAACCTGAAGTAATTTTTCAGTCTACTGCACTGCTATCCCAATCTGAGTCAGCATAACCTGCTAACAATACTCCACTTCTTGAAGTATACCTTATCCCATAACTAATAGTTCCTCGCACATATATGAGTACATGTTTGGCATCTACCTAGTTTATGTGCTTCGGATTTGACATGAACTAACTTAGAACATTCACTGTAGAACATATATTTGGTCTCATGTGTACGAGATACATCAAGGATATAATGAGTTGTCTATATAGAGTAGAGTCCACATCTTGTGAACTGGGGTTGAGTCTCTCAACTTCTTCAAGTTGGTAGTCATGTGCACGCTCATGGACTTGCATTCTTGCATCCCAAATATTTGCAAGATGTCTACTTCATACTTTCCTTGTTTCAGGAATATCTCACCTGTATTTTTCCAGACCTCTAGGCGAAGAAAATAATGCATCACACCAAGATCCTTCATTTCAAATTCAGAAGTGAGCTCCCTCTTACATTGTGCTATTATTTGTTCCTCACCTGTAAGGAACAAGTCATCCACATATAGGACAAGGATCAAGATATGATTATGAACAACCTTAAAGTACAAATTGGAGTCAGCAGTACTTTTGCAAAACCCAAAGGTGTGAAGAAACCCATCCATCCTCGCATACCAGACTCTTGGAGCCTGTTTGAGCCCATACAAGGCTTTCTTCAATTTACAAACATGGGACTTATTCTCATGAGTCACAAAGCCTTCAGTTTGTTCAATATAGGATTTCTCATCAATCTTGCCATTGAGGAAGGTTGTTTTTACATCCATCTAATGTAACTTCCATCTGAATATTACAGCAAGAGAAATGATGGTTCTGGTAGTAGTATACCTGGTGACATGAGAAAAAGTATCAACATGATTATATGGTATAAATTTCTGATTTGAGTAGACATTTTCTCTGCAATTCGTTTCCTTATGACCAAACTAATTACAAGTATAATAATAACCAGAAAATATACTTTAATACCTGGGAGTAAATGGTCTTGTTGGTGGAGCAACTCGTCTATATATATGCTTGTCTAACCCTTACTGATCATGAATTATTTCCTTGAAGTTGCATTTTCTTTTATTGGAGTTTCTAAGGATATCTACATAACTTCTCTTTTTTTATAGCTTGGAACATTTGATTTATTCAATGCGCTTCTTATTATTTTCATACACAATGCTAGTATTATCAAATGGAGATCTTTGACATCTTAGAATATCAAATAGAATGGTTGAACTCTTTTCAAATGTCAATTTTGTGGTGACTTTAGTTTCCAAATCCTTTCTTAGAGAACCAATCTTAATTTCTTGTTCCTAACAAATTTCTTCCTTCTCTTTTAATTTCCTTGTCAAACTTTCTTTAATTTTCTTGAATTGTGGCATCTTGTTCAAGATTCAAGTTTGTGCTTAGCTGAATATATTTCTCTTCTAATTCCTTCCTTAGAGAAATAATTTCATCTTATTTTTTCTTATATATTTCTTCCTTCTTCTTTAGTTGACTTTTCAAGGTTTCTCCAATTTGTTTTGATTCCTCCACTTGTGCCTTTAAATTGATAATAGTCTTTTCAGTCTCTAGTAATTTCATTATTTTATTCTAGAAATGCATTATTCTTCTTGAGCTCCTTGATTTCATTTAGGGAAAATATTAGTTCTTTGTTTTAAAAAAAATCAACTTTTAAATCTGAATTAGTGAGAAGAACTTCATCCAATTCACTGCCACAATCATTAGAAGAACCAATGTCTTCTTCTACATTTGATTCCTTGTTTGTTTCAATGACTTCCTCAACTCTGTGGATATTTTGTAACTTGTCACAAATCTATTTAGTTGTTGTAAATTGTCATACTTTGACTTTCATGGAATTAGGTAGTCCACTCAAGATGGCATCTATTTCCATTGTATTGTTCATTCTTAGCTCATTTTCAGTAGTAGTTTTTGTAATGGTATAACTAGAAACCATTGAGTTCCAAATATCACATCCCATTTCCTTTAGATATACTTCCATTCTTATTCTCCATGTTATATAATTTTCTTCACTAACTAAAGGAGTTTTGTTTGGGTCGACATAAATTTGTTTAGAGGCCATTTGTTTCAAGATATTTCTTCATGCAGTGCCTCAATTTTTCATTTGACTTTGACATTGTTGTGAAATTATTATTTAAGGGCATTTGGTTTCAAATGACCTAGTTATGTGTGGATTTAGACCTAAATTTTTATGTAATGTTATTATTTCATGGAATTCATTTTGAATAACCCAACCATGTGTGGAACTGATAGTTGATTATTAAATATAATTTCTTGGAAACTGTTGATTGTGTTTATGATTACCAATTTATATGATTTTGATAGTGATCAAAAGTTTATGAGAAATATGAAATGTGTTTGATAGTGATTAAATGTATATGTAAAATGTGAAAGGATTTCGATGGTGATTGAATGTCTATAATTACATATGATTATATTTAGAATGACGTACTCTGAGGATTCCTTAAATGTGAAAGGAAAGACAACTACATGTTGCAAGGTTTCATCAATACCTGATAGACTCCACACTAAGTCAGGTATCATTGGCAGTTGATGTTAACTTGGTATTTATGTTTATACTATAAAAAAAATTGTAAATATTTGATGCATGTGATAATTAAAAATGCAAATTCAGATCGTGATTAGAAATTGGTATGCAGTGGGTAACAGTATTGAACTGAAATATGATGTAAGGTGATACTTTTCCAGGAGATGAGATGGGAAAGATAAACAGAGGATCTTGCTTTTCATATGTGTTTGTCATGAGAGTAGGTCATGGATACGATCACTCATGACACACTGGGGGAGCACAATAAGGACACAAACTTATTCTCCAGGAACCGTCAGTCCCTCAACAAGGTCAACCAAACTCAATTAATGAGGTCTCATTTGTTGTACTGATTCCCCACTATGGGGGGATTATTTGAAGGGCATGTGTGGAGAATGGAACTCTTGATATCTCCATGGCAATGAGAAAATGACACTTGAGTAAAATTATTAAGCAGGTGAATATTTGAAGGCCATGCATGGAGCATGGCACATTTGATATTCCCACTAGAAAGAGAAAAAAACAATTAAATTAAATTATTAATGGAGGGGAATAAAAGCATTCCTAATAGATTTAAAAATAGGTTCCAATGAATTATTATGTGAAAATAAATCTTTGATTATTTAATTTAATTATGAAAATTGTGAATAAATAAAATTGAACAAGCAACCATTAATTAATTCAAAATTAGAAAATATTTAAGCAATCTTAGAATGAAAAAACCATAGAAACTAAATTAAAGTGAATCTCATCTAAAAATAAAACAAATTGAAAAAATTAGAGAACTAGCACTAGGAGGGTGAGGAACAAAATAAAAGAAAGAAAATAATTCACAAAGGATTCATGGACTTTCAAAAAGTTATAAAGAGACAAAAATAACATGATGCTCTTATCTTTTTACCCTATGGATGGAAGACATACTTTTTGTTCCACTTTTGAGTTGTTTGTTGAGGGTGTGGTTCATATTGGTATGACTGAGGTTGACATTCGTGTAGTAATCTATGTACCAATAGTTTGGTAGCTTTTCTATCATTTATCCCCGTTGTGGCTCTGAGGTCCAAGGGGAAGAAGAGTACTTGTTAGGTATGGTAGGGTGGTTTCTAGTGGACTCTTATTGATTGGCATTCGGTGTGTGCATTTGTAGTGAATATGTAACAACATCCACAAGCTTCAATGGCACTTCGCAAGCAAATGGGCGTGTTAGTATATTGATGTTTCCATGTTTACACTATTTCATTTTTATATTAGTATTGAATGTATATTGGTCTTGAGAATTGAGAAATAATAGTTTGTGTGGACTAAATGTGTGTTTATATTATAATGCAAGGGGTATGTTAATGATTTGCATTGTTGTTTAGATATATTGTTTCCTTTAAATATTCTATGGGTATATTCAAGTAAAAGAATGGTTATTAAATATAATATATAAATATATATGTGTGTGTTTTACGAGAAGATGTGTATTAATAGTTAGTGGATTAAATTGGCATCTCTTGAGGGGCGTTACATCTGGTATCCTATTCAGCTCTAGGACGTTTGGTAACATCATGAGTTGATTTTGTTTGTTTTCGTGCAACTTATTATTAGTACTTTCCTTCGGGCTGGCAAAGACTATAGGAAATGGATTTCCCCCATTTTCATCAACAAGGCCCGCACTTTAAGACATTAAAATTTCTATAATCTAAGTTCATACTTTTTTTTATCTTAACTTTTGTTGAATAGTATAAGAGACATCATTTTACCAACAAATCAAAATATACAAGAATTTTGGCAACCAATCAATTAAATTGTCTTCTTATTTGGCCTCTATTGGAGGTGGATTGCCATTAATTTTCATAAACATCAAAGTTTTCGTCCAATTTCAATGTCAATTTATTTCCAAAGCAGATTAATGCTAAAATGGATTTAGCATTAGTTTCATGGAATTTAATGTTTGATTGCATAACTTAGGTGAAACATTTTCGTGTTGTAGCACTGAACTGTGATGCGCTTGTCAACATGCATGTGGTGTCTGTTCGTGGAAGCATCCTTTCATACTGGCAACATGAAGCATGATTGTGGATGCATGTCAAGCTTATGACCTACTTGATTTGCCACCGAACATAGAAACAACATACTACCACATACTCAATGGCAACACTTTCCTACTTCTGTTGCAAAATACCATTCATTCCTCTTGCGAGTAAATTTGGCAATAAAAATTTACTCCTTATTCTCCAGAGGGTTTAACTCACTTTGTTTAGAAATCTTAACATGAGGCACAAATGTTGTTACCTGAAGGTTAACATTTCTAGAAGTGAATGGACGCACTTTTGCGAGAGTTAGAAAGGAGAGTCTCATCTATGTGCAACCTCTTTAATGATACTAATTAACCTGCGCCTACAGAAGAATTTTACTAATATGAAGCCAACAACATAATACTGATATGAATCCAACATCATCATAGCTTGTTGAAGAAGAAATATACCTTTTTACCTCTTCCCTTTCCTTTCAGAGCAAGTGAACAGTAGTATTGCTAAGTTGGTTAATCCTCCTTTGACACTTATTTCATTTCTATAATGTGTTCTCCTTGTGTTTGTAGTCTTACTTGCTTGGATTTTTTGTCTGCTCTTGGCTTTCAAACAATTAGCTAAGTTGGTTAATCCTACTTTCATGTCTTTATATGACTCTGTCTAATTAGTAGACACAACCTCTTTTATAAAAGAGAATGATATAGGAACCCGATAAACTACTCGATCAACGGGTTCATCAAATGGTAGTTGATATTTGGGCTTCCTTTGAAGAAGAAGCATTCATCTATTTGATAGTCAAGGTGGTGAAACGAATTTCCTTACCTTAGGCTTGAAGACTGTCCGTGATCAAGATTTTAATATCAGGAAAACACCAAATTCAGAGAAAAGCGTTCTTAAAAAAAATTAGAATGGATATTTATCAAAATATGTGATAAATTCAATGTTTTGCAGTGTTATCTAGGTCATCCGAAATATTTTTCTATATATATTAATGATATTTAATAAGTATGAAGTAGCTAGATGCTCTAAATTCTACCTAAATTGAAGGAGGAACACTACTACAATATAACCTATGGAGAGATGAATTACATGTGACTGCTATGGAGAACCCTACATAGTACCAATATGCACTCTAATCCAATTCTTCTACAAAATTCATCTGATTCTGCAACTCAATTTCTCCAAGATTTGACTTTTCATTTCATATTTTGATCCTGAAGTGCTTGAATTGTATGATGTAGTTGGCCAAGATTTTTTGTGGTAAATGTAGGTGGAGCATCCAATGCGTGCGAATTATTCCTGGTTAACTATTGGTAGTGACTCCTATCAACACCTTCAACTTTTCCTTGTCCACAATATTAGTTCATCAATGTTCTTCGACCTTCCATACATGATTATGTTATGTTGGTTTCAATCTATGGGGATCATGTTTGATGATTACTATAGTCACTTTTGCCACAATTTCCCTAATAACATATGTAGGAACTATTGGACTGAATTCAGTGGTGGCTTTGTCAACTGATACAAGGAAATTGTATTGATAAACAAGTTGAGTCAATGTTTTGTATCCAAGATGCTCAATATCAAGAAATTTACTTTTATGGTGCTCAAATCTCAAGGTAATTGGTGCATCATGAAACCCACTAAGAATTCCCTAGACAACAACATCTAATATATAAATGCAATCAAATCATCCATCAAATATTTTGGATTGGGTGTTGTAGAAGGAGCAAGTCGATAAGTCAACTTAAATGAGAGTCGACTTAGTCGAATTAGCCGACTAAGTCGATGGGCCGACTAAGTCGATGGGCCGACTTAGTCGATCAGCCGACTAAGTCAGTCGGCCGACTAAACTAAGAGAATAGGTCGGCCACCTAAGGTCGTGTCGGTTCACCAAACCAACAAGTAGTTATTTTGTAACCATTTTGTAATCATATATATTAGGCTGTTGAGCCAGATGGGAACTCAGTTCAGTTCTCTGGGTTGTATGGACTCATTCATGTAATATAATCTGTTAATTCACCTATTCGTTCTTATCTCTTGTCTCTGTTATATATATGTGTGTGTGTGTGTGTGTGTGTGTGTGTGTGTGTGTGTTTTAGTGTGTATTATTGGTAACCTTATGTGATCTGTGAGATTACAACATTGGTTCCATTGCCGGTAGTACACGACTGGAATGTATGCAAACATATGATACCAGAGCAGGAGATTAAGAACTGGTGGGAACATAAAATTGCAAACTATTTGCAGAATTATGCACGAAGGAATAGATTAACAATCGCACAAGCAAAAGAAATATTTTTCACAGAGACGCATGAAACGTTTGTCGAATCAGTGCCCCAACTTTTGAAGAAACTCTTGGATGAGAAAGTTGGACATGACTAAAGAACAACAGTTGCTGGAAAAACTGAACTGAGGAGGTAGAACAAATTTGTTGGAGTGGTTTGAGAAAATAACCGACGACTTCTGTGAGGAGCAAGCAGTCGAAGACAGAACTTCAGTGGAAACAATCAAGGAAAAATTTTAAACAGATCTCACTGAACAATTTCTGTGCTCCTTACCAACCCTGTTGTTCAAATTCCTGATTGAGAAGGGAGTAGGACACATTGTTGAACCTCGTCCACCACTTCACGAACAGCCATCAAACTCTAACTGGGTAGAGAAGCAGAGGAAGTGGGAAAAATTTATTGCAGAAATGGAGTGGGAATACTTCCTAAGCAAATAGATTGAACTATCTAGGCTTTCTAAAAAGCGTCGGGTCGGCTATAAGGGGGTAGCTGGTCATATGTCGAGATAGAGTATAGTGGATTCTAGTCGACTAGAACCAGATACCAGGCACTAGTAATGAGTAGTTGACTAAAAGGGAACTCAAGAGAATAGTATCATATGAAGGCATGTCGAAAATTCAGAAAATAGAGAGAGAAGAGAGACACCAGAGAAGGGAAGTAAGATGAGAAAGAGCCTTAGAGCTGCACAGAGGAAGGAGTCCTAGGGAGAACGACCAGGAAGAGAATCTGCCAGAGTCAGGTCATGATCATCATAAAGAAGGTGTGGAACAAGAAGTGTCCCCTAAGGAGAAAGAATTATGGATAGAGCAGCCAGAAGCTCTCCAATTACGAGCTCCCAATGAAGGAACAACCCTCTCTCCATTGAATCTGTGTACTCGAATACAAACTATTATCGAAGACAACCTCCAACTATGAGCTGGTGAATTTAGTATATGGAGTCGACTAGGTGACGACACATATACTGGACGACACCTTATTATACGTTGACCAGAGGAAGGGAATTGGGTGACCTTTCAAGCGGCACTCTCCAACCAAAGTATCCACTTTCTCTTACCGACACATGAAGGAGCACCCCCCCCCCTACCAAATACAGCTTTAGAAGAAACAGAACATTCAGAACTGCAGACAAATAGTTGCAGTGGACCATCAATAATAGAAGTCGACATCAAATGACTACAAGTCGATGAAGAATCAAAAATCGACGAGAACGGAAGTTTCGTCGACTAGAGTTCTGCAGAGACGAACACACCAATAATGCCACCACCCTCATCATCAACTCCACCTTAACCGCCTCCACCTCCTGAGAGCAGTGACAGTGATTTATACATGGGTCACGGATCAGCTCACATTCCTCTATACGAGGGGGATGAGGACCCCAGACGACATTGGTTCATCTGCAAGTTGACTTGGGAGGCCAACCAAATTATAGACGAATATAGACAAATGGCACAGTTCGCATGTGCCTTAAGGAAAAGGGAATTGACATGGTACATGACCTTTTCAGAAAGACAACCCAGAGTGACAAAAGCTGAGATTAAGGCGCAATTTTTGTCATTTTTCAAAACCCCAGATGCTAAGCATCTAGCCACGAAAAAACTCAAAACCACATCACAAAATCCAGGGGAATCTGTTCGCGACTACGATAAGCGTTGGAAAGACCTACTAATCCAGCTGGATTACATTATAGATGAACAGTTACTAATTCATTGGTTTCTTGTAGGACTATCTCAGAAAGTGCGCCGACACATTAGTCTAGAAACGTTAAAAACTTACGAAGATGCGCTAACAAAAGCTCTTCAGGTGGATATGGACGAAGACATACCTGCTTACCCCACGAATCACAGATTGGAAGAATAGCTTGAGAACATACAAAAGTATCTGAAGGAACTAAGCCTCAAGAATCAGGAGATCTGGTGCACCAAATGCTCGATGGCTGGCCATTTGAAAGATAACTATCGACAAGAATATAGCTAACAAGACGTTCGATTCATACAGACCAAGTCATTTTGCCACATTTTCCAAGAGCACGGAGATCACTTGACGAAAGATTGCCCATTCAACATGAAGAACGGAAAGGTCTTCGGGTGTGCCATCTGCGAGACCAAAAGTCATAGCATGGTCGACTGTCATTTGAACCTGAAGAACCGATAGAACTATCAGGCGATCTACCAAACGAATGTAGTAGCACAGCATAACGAGCAAAACAATCTAGCAAACGATCCAAATGGTCACAGATATGACGGTCGACAATATGAGCACCGGTACGACAATTGACGCACAGGCTATGGAGGAAGAGGTCGATTCCCTGGGAATCACGACACCTAACCGCGTCAACCCATCTAGTGCTTCACATGTTATAAAGAGGGTCACTGGTATGCAGACTGTCCATACAAGGACAAAACTGATCTCAAATTTTGTACTCACTGTGGGGTAGGGGATCACTCACTAGAGGATTTCCCTACCATGTTAGAAAAAATTAATACGAAAAAAAATGTTAATGTCTTGTCTTGTGTGCAAAAAAATGATGTACTAAACACCAAAAATTTACATATTGTAACTCAACAAGGAACGAAAAGAGGAGTTGATAACCCCAAAATCAGTAAAATAAAAGAGAAAAATTTCTATTCTGACCCACTGAAGGAAAAACAAATATATAAAGAGGAAACTAATGTATTCACAGAAATTGCACGACAAGAAAACGCTCATAACAGTCGACCTAACACAATAAATGAATTAATCCAGCTTGTTCAAACAGACAATTCAGTATCTCAGTTTAACGATTTGCTGTGTGAAATAAAAAGGACCCACTCTGAAAAACAAACAAAGAACATCTGCAGCTTAAATCAAAAAGACAAAAGTGATGTCGACCCACTTGTCGACCTGGAAATTGAAGGTTAACATGTCCGCCAAGTAGTGCTCGACTTCGGCTCACAAGTAAACATCATGACTTGTGACACTTGGAAACAAATGGGTAGACGTTGACTTTATGAGTCAGGCATATACCTGAAACTAGCCGACCAAGGCCTAATTGAACCCATTGGAGTCTGAAAAAACATCGACATGACTATAAAAGGAATCTCGACCAAGGTCGATTTCAAAATCATCGACCCAAAAGAAGGATCCAATTCCTTCCCAGCGCTAGTCGATCGACCTTGGGGTAGAAAGATGAAAGCATCCATATCCCTGGAAAAGGAATGCATCAAGTTAAAAGGAAATGGACAAAAGGTCATTGTACCCATTCATCCATCTCAAGGGGAACCTTGGACTGAACCTATCAATGAAGAAGTCGATGTCCGACAACTCTACCAAATCCACAACAATGCAGACTATACAAAACCAAATATCCATGCTGAACTTCACTTAGGTAACCAAGACTCAGTTGGTTATAATTCCGACTCTGAATTGTACGATTGGGAGATTGAGAACTACGAAACACAAGCAAGAGGGTGATGGACTATACAAAAAGTGCAGAAAAATCCCACCCAATAGTGCTTCATAGTGTCCATTGTCCCAGAAATATTTGAAAAAAAAATTAGGGAACACCCTGCCTTACAACCGACCAACCTGAATACCACACAACTACCAAGATATAAGGAACGGGAATCACCAATCATGCATGTCGAACAAGTCTCCAAAAATATTGGTGAACATGGTCGACTTCAAAGCCTAGTTGAAACTTTTATAGGAGAAGTTGCTAGATGGTGGGATACCCATCAGACTAGACTACAGACTTGGACAATTGCATTGACTTACTTTTTCGAAAGGTTTGGAGGAAATAAGTTAACCCAACAAGTTCAGATACATGTATTCACTCAAGGAAAAAACCCAGAAGATCATATCAAAACCTATGAAAAGGAGTGGAGAAGCCTTGGATACAAGGATGAACGAGCATGACCACACTTGTTCCCATCAACCCTAGCTGACTTACCAAAAAAATGGTATAAGATGGAAGAAGCTAGAGGTGAAACCTTCTTATGGCATGAACTCAGGGAAAATTTTATTAAAGATTTCAGATTTATACCTCAAAATGAAAATTTGGTCGAAACAGTGAAACAAATTAAAGAATTTATCCAACCGACCAAAAATAAACCCTTATAAGATCATTGACAGACAAGGAAATGTAACAAAATACAAACATAGCTAAAGCCTCACTCGACAAGATTACAGCTAGAAAATGAAAACACATAAGGGAAAATCTTTAGATGGAAATCCAATCATGTCGAAACAACAAAACCTATTTGCACTATCCTGAAAGTCGATACAACTGACAGATAAGATACTGACAGAATGACTGCAGCTGACTTCCCTGCCACATTCTCATAGTTCAAAGAAGGAATTCGACCGATCAATGAAGTTAAAGCACCAAAGTGGCTAGATGCTAAAGTCAAAACTAAATAATTATACATCTCAAACGATGATGGACCAAAAATGGCAAAGATTGGTGACTATTGGAGCGAACAACAGACCACAGAAATAGTGAACTTACTAAGGGAATTCCAAGATGTATTTGCTAGAGATTACAAAGACCTAAAAGGCTTAGTTCATGAAATGGGAGAAATGAAAATTGATACTAAACCTGATGTTCGACCTGTGAAGAAAAGACCTTATAAACTAGCTCACAAATATAAGGAGATAGTTAAAAAGGAAATTGATAACATGTTAGCAGCAGGCATCATCTACCCTATCGACCAATCAGAATGGGCAATTCCAATGTTTGTACAACCTAAGAAACATGACCCGACCAAACTAAGAATTTGTGTCAACTTCAGGGAACTAAACAAAGTAACACTAACAGACCCATTTCCAACACCTTATGCAGATGAAATCTTGAATGAAGTTGCAGGACATGAATGCTACTCATTCACAGATGGATTCTCAGGCTATAACCAAGTACCAATAGCTAAAGAGGACCAGAAGAGGACAACTTTTGTGTGTGAATTTGGTTCATTTTCTTACAAAATTATGCCTTTTGGATTAAAGAATGCACCTGTAGTGTTTTCTCGAATTGTTGTCAAAACATTTCAGGAATATATCTATAAGACCATGGTAGTATACTTTGATGACTATACAATATACTCCATGCTCAAAGATCATTGAAAATGTCTCTGACTTATGCTGGAGAGATGTCGACAGATTCAAATCTCCCTAAACATCAAGAAATGTATGTTTGTGACCCCCATAGGGATATTATTAGGGCACATTGCCTGTAAGGAAGGAATTAAGGTAGACTTTGCAAAGATTAAAATTATCCTCGACCTGAAACCACCAGTAAACCCCAAACAAGTTACGATGTTACTTGGCCACATAGGATATTACAGAAAATTCATAAGATATTATTCAGATATGACCTATCCTCTTGAATAACTATTAAGGGAAGATCAAGAGTTTAATTGGACAGAAAAGTACCACATATCATTCGAAAAATTAAAAAGAAAACTAGTCGAATCCCCAATCCTAAAGTTTCCAAACTGGTCGATCAAATTCCATGTCCACATTGATGCATCAGGCCTCGCAATAGGAGCAATCCTAACTCAACCAGGAGATGATGGAATGGATTATCCTATAGTTTACAGTAGCAAGAAGTTAGATCAGGCTGAAAGAAACTACTCGAACATATAAAGAGAAGCCCTAGGAATGGTCTTTGCCCTACAAAAATATAGACATTATCTATTAGCTAATCCATTTACATTCTATACTGACCATCAAGCCCTGAAGTATCTTGTCAATAAACCACTCCATCATGGAAGGATTTGTCGATGGCTACTTCTCTTCCAAGAGTTTGAGTTCGAAGTTGTTGTCCGACCAGGAAAGTTAAATGTAGGTCCCAAACATTTATCCTGAATCGACATGGGAGAAGAACCGACAAGAGTCAACAATGACTTACCTGATGCACATCTATTTCGGATAGAAGTAGTCCCAACAGAACTAGAAGAAATAGTGCAATTCTTAGAAGATGGACATGCACCAAGAAAAAATAGATCTTAGCTATGAAGGCTGCACCATACAATCTTATCAATGGATTTTTATACAAAATGGGATTAGATGATATCCTCAGAAGATGTGTCGCTAGAACATGAACAAGATCACATTATGCATGAAGCACACTATGGACCTGCAGGAGGAAATTTCCAAGCAGACACAACTGCAAAGAAAATCCAACAGTCAGGATTATGGTGGTCGACACTCCACAAATATTGCAAAAATTTTGTTAGTCGATGCGACAGATGTCAATGACTAGGTCGACCCCTGCCCAGTACAGAAATTCCTTTGATATCAGTAAACCCTAGTATCACATTTGAAATTTGGGCCATAGACTTCATAGGACCATTCCCTATACCAGCGAAAAGGACAGGTGCAAGGTAGATCATTATTGCAATTGAATATGTCACTAAGTGGGTAGAAGTTGAACCGGTCGACACATGTTCTAGTGAGATAGCTGCTAAGTTTATCTATGAGAATATCATCACTAGATTTGGATGTCCACTAACCCTGATTAGCGACCAGGGGACACANCAATTCCAAATCGACCACCTTCGGAGTACAGCATACCATCCTCAATTGAATGGAGCAATTGAAGCATTCAATAAAACATTAACAAAAGGATTAACCAAAATCTGTAATGCCAATAAGGACGACTGGGATGAGAAAATACCCACAGTCTTATGGGCATACAAAACAGCCTATAAAAAATTGACCAACCAAATGCCTTTTCAACTAGTCTATGGACAAGAAGCAATAGTTCCACTACACTTCCGACAACAGACACCTATTATCGCAGAGATACTACACGTCGATGTTGAACAGGGAAGGAAGGACCGACTATTTTAACTCAGCAAGCTGGAAGAACACCGACTCATGGCTATACAACACCAAGAAATCCATAAGCAACAACAGAAGGCATGGCACGACCACAACATCATGAACAAAAACTTGTCGGTTGGAGACCTTGCTTTACTATACAATAGTCGGGTCAAAGGAAAACCTAAGAAGCTCCACACCGAATGGATGAGACCTTACATTGTCAAAGAGATACATCCCAATGGATTAGTCCGACTAAAGATGTTACAGGGCATAGTATTTCGGAAGCTCGTTAATGGAGCTCGACTAAAACGCTACAGAAACTAATTCACAAAAAAAAATGGATAACGACCATAACCGTCAACCAAAAACCATAAAAACCTAAAGAATTCAAAAACCAAAAAAATACCGTACCTACAGAAAACCATGATAGGAACTTACCATCTCGACAACTACCATCATGCCCATCGACATAACACCATCGACCATTTTCATCAACCGACCACTCCCATCGACCATTCTCATCACCGACATCGACTGACGACTTCGATAGTCCCATCGCGCATTCATGACATCGAGCGCCGAAAGCAATTCGCCATTAACACACACTCGGGTATTCCAGCTAGAGCATCATGTCTGCCATTAATACACCCATCACCGCACACAACCACAGCACCGCCTATAAATACTAGATCACCGAAGGTTATTTCACCGCAACCTATACAAACAGAGCATCAGAGCATCCAGTCGACCAAAAGCCGAGAAACCCTTAGTGGCATCGACCAACAAACTGACACAATGGCCCCGAAACAAACTAGAGCCTCGACTAAAGCCAAGGAGATACAGGCTACGGATACACCTTTAGTCCACAGGCTGAAAAACATCAAAAATTCCAAAGCACAGGAAGGCCCATGGAAAAAGCTATGGACTGAAATACAAGAATGGGCTTTTGTTGACAAAAACGCCACTCAAGCAGCAGAGAAAATCAAATGCAACACTCTCTTCAACTATGCCAATGCACCGTTGATGGCTAGCTTTGGTGGAACGAAGAAAGTTGCTTTCAAATTCATCATCAGTCGATATCACAATGTCCGGTTCTACTTCGACGATCCGATCGACATCTCTGGAGATGTCGTCTCCAAGCTAACCGGTCTCTCTAATAAAGGAGACCCTGTACCAGTCGAAATCAAAGAAGGACTGGTCGAAGAGCTCATTGGGTCACCTTCCGGTAAAAATTCTAAAGGGTTGATGATTAGCCAAATCACAACCCGAACACCACAGATTATGGCCAAAATCATTGCAATAACACTCACTCTATTAGGTCGAGGCAGCGACCTTAAGTTAGAAATGCTAGAAGTCGTCAACACCATTGCCACCGACGGATGAATATACAAATGGGGTGATTATGTCGCCAACATGGTGAAGACCATATGTGAGTGATGTCAAGAAACGGGGGGAATCATCAAGTTCCCCTCCCTCATCTTATGGATTGTCATGTACCACATCTGCCCAGAGGGGATCCCAGTCTTTTGGGAACCATCGAAGTTCGACATGTGGAGGTTTAAACCCTTCTCCCAGAAAGGAACTTTGCATGAACTGGAGCGCGGGAAAGTATTTCTGGAAAACTGGTTCCAACAACTCAAAGTCCGTACAACTAGATGGAGGGTGCCTCAAAACATCCGACAAAATCTACCAGCAAACTCCCACATCTAGCTGGAGCTTGACTATACCTCGGTGTGGTACATGCAGGGCAACAATTCCAACGCCAAAGCCCTCGACTACTATCCATATGTCGACCAGATCTTCTAGGAACTGTCTCGACAAGCCAAGACAAAAATACCAGTACCAGCAGCAGCAAAACAAATCAACTTCTCAATCGAGGAGCCTCTCACGGACCAAGAAAAAGAGGAATACTATGAGCTCAACCTCTACATCAGCACATTTGTGTCAGAGGAGACACCAGTCGCTACAAATAACCATCAAACCTCCGACCGCAAAAAGAACAGAACCCCAGACTACAAAGCCAAAACCATAACCACATTAGCAGATAACTCTTCCGACCGTAGAAAGTGTCGTCCCAACTCAGGAACCGACGACCGAGCCAGAACCCGACAACCCTAAGTATGTTGTTACAAAAGGAATTATCCGAAAACTCTCAAAAGAAATAGTAGCATCCAGGAAAAAAATAAAAACACAAGAACAACAACAAGGTAAAGGTAAGTGCAAGATTATCATTGTCGAATCATCAGAGGGCGAAGATGAACTGGCAAGCATGGCCCTTGACATCATAGAGGATGCCGCAGCAAATAAAGTACCATTCCAAACCCAATTCCAGCAATTTGTCGACGCTGGAGCACAAGCAGGTCGACCGAAAAAAGAAAAGACTACGACGACGCCTGAAAACATCGTCAATCTTGTGTCGATGCCTCCACCCCCATGACCGACACAAATAAACGAGGAACAAGCACCGGCACCGCATTCAGTCAGCCCCCTCGACTTATGCAAAAGTGTGATGCCGGAGGCTGTCAAAGAAAAATTTGACAAAGATAGGGACTTGCATGCTTTCTTTGACAAAATGCCTGTGATTTTTACATCAGCTTAGAAAATCTCTACACAAGCGCCTATCTTCACGTCTGGAGGACACCAACTAGGATAGGGTGCATAGTCCCCAACTGTTGCAACCATCTCGTCAACTTTCGAAAGAAATCCCAACAAGGAATCCAAAGTGATTGCATGATGGTCCTCAATTATTACACCGACCGACCCCGTACCCCAAGCCAAGCTACCAGCCACTACACCAACTAAAGAAGAAGAGACTGAGGAGGACATAGCTCAACAAATCAAACAAATGTTCTCCGACTTTGACTCGCCCCCCTGACCTGACAATCCACCACTCACCCACACTTTCCCCACACCAATCACCCCCGACCATTCGCCAACTCCAACACCACCACACCCCGACTCAAAAAAAGACCCACTACAACCAACCGCATCCAAACAACCAGAGGTGGTAGTCACTCCACCTGCCCAACCAGAGAAACCATCGACCTTTATCCCATAAACCAAAGAACCCACCTCAACTGTTGCAGGTACACAGGAAGAAGATAAAGAAAAGGATAACAAGAGGAAGGAGAAACAGAAGAAGGAGCATCATGGAAAGCCTTCTAAACTCCAAATTAGCTTGAAGGATGCAAGCTCCTTGACCAACACAGAGATGGGACAACTCCTCAAAACCCTAGCGAGTGAACAAAAACAAGGAGTGAGTGAAGAAATAAAGAACTCCAAGACAAAAACAAAAAATAGGTCAAGTTTCTCGACAAATGCAGGAATTTGGCCCAGTCCGTCATGTCGAGCCCCATAGAGGTCGACACAGATAAACCGCTTGAAAGAGAGTATCAGCTATTTGAGAGCATGGTGTCGATCCTCCAAGCGCACATTCAAGAAACTAAGGAAGAAAAAAAAGAGAAAACTACCTGACTCCTATTGGCATAGCACACTGCATTTTCTAAAGCCTATAAAGTGCTGCAGGATCATATGGAGGAGTCTGTCGTAACCGAAGAAGTACTAAAATACTAGCCTACTCACTACGGGTAAGCTTATCAGCAGACACAACAGACTCGGAAAGGGATTCAGGCACTGGAGAGTAGAAATACCACTGAGGAAGCACTCAGAATGAAAATAGAAGAACAGATAGTGCTTGAAACCACCAAACTGCAGAAACTGGAAAGGGAAGCACATCAGTGGGTGCAACAAGCTCTCCCTATCTTAGAGAAAGTTGACATCATCTACCCATAGATGAAACGACTTATCAAAACTGCAGAGGAGAAGGACTAGTTTATGGGTCCCAAAATAGAGAGGATAGTTGAAGTCCCCATCGCAGAAAAGATGTCGATCTTATCAGGCCTAACCACACTCACCATTGACATCCAGAAATTTTTGCAGAGTTGGACAAATTTCCAGCATCACCTTGCCATCACAACCCCAGCCATTGTAGAAGTCTGCATACAGAAACGACCGACCATCATACTTCACAACCCACCGCAATAAATACTAAAGGCCAACAAGAATTTTGTACCTCCCTGTTTCTTTGGGACGAAGAAACATTTTGTTCATGGGGGAGATGTAGAAGGAGCAAGTCGATAAGTCGACTTAAACGAGAGCTGACTTAGTCGAATTAGCCGACTAAGTCGATGGGCCGACTTAATCGATCAGCCAACTAAGTCGATCGGCCGACTAAACTAAGAGAATAGGTTGGCCACCTAAGGTCATGTCGATTCACCGAACCGACAGGTAGTTATTTTGTAACTGTTATGTAATCATATATATTAGGCTGTTGAGCTAGATGAGAACTCAGTTCAGTTCTCTGGGTTGTATAGACTCATTCGTGTAATATAATCTGTTAATTCACCTATTCATTCTTATCTCTTGTCTCTGTTTTATTTATATATGTTTTAGTGTGTATTATTGGTAACCTTATGTGATCTGTGAGATTACAACAGGTGTCAATTTCAAATTCAAACTTGGATTGGTCACACCCAGTGAAGGTACATGGTTGTTTTGTTTATTCTAGTTAATCGAGAAAGCCAAATGCATCTTGGATTGACTTCGTTTAGCGTTGCAACATCCTTCCATTCCTCTACAATATTGATTATCTACAATTTTCTCAACTACACCCACATTCTAGAAAACCAACATTGAAACATTTACGGTTAACATGTGCTTATGCAACCCAGGCTACTAGATTTACCTTTACTAGTTTTCTATTGATAGGCTATGGATATTTACCTAGTCCTAGTATTGGTGTTGCTCCTACATCTTGATCTACTACTACGAGTACTTCTCGTGCAACTTGAACGAAAGATGGAAAGGATGTACGTAATGGATTTATGGGCTCCGTAACTCGATCTGCTTGACATAGTGGTGCTACTACCATTGAATAAGTCGTTTATCTTGGTGCTACTGATGATGGTTATACTGATAGTCTTCTTAAAAGTTCCATCGAGCAAGTTTTTTTTGATGTCTTTAACCATTTGGCACTCTTCTGCAACACCAAACACCATATATTTGAACAAAAATGCCACTTTCCCTACCATTTGGGTGCTAAGGCTACAACTCTATCAAAAATTTCATTTAAAGAATATGCCAACTTCTTTCTACATTAGTTCGAGTCTTTGAAATAGAAGAACATAAACTCTAATCGGAAACGATCTCGAGATCTAGTCTTTCTCGAGAAAATCATTTTCACCTACTCATTTAGTTGAATGTTCTCTCTATGCAAATGTATTGACCCTTAAAGAGACCACTCAACGTTTTTCCATGGGTAATGACTAGGTCAGCCAAGGATACCAATGATCTTGACACTATGAATGAGAGTGCTATAGTTCTATTTAGAATCTATGTGAGCAGTAAAATTTTAAATAATTCAAACCATGAAAAATAGTCTATTTGCAATCAGCACGACGATTTGAGAAATGCAATCTTAGAAAGTGCTATGAGATCTGAGAAAGCTATTTAGAAACTGATATGACGTATATTAACATAAAATGACTACAAATTTATGGGAAATCTGCTGGGAAATCATTACACTACAAACATTCTTCTGTGGTATATTAAACCGTGGGGGAAGAGCCACGTGTAATGGATGTGATTGCAATTGGCATGTGTACTTTATGCAATTCAGGTGTAGTCATAGTTAGAGTTCATTGTCTTCCAATGTCTACACTACCATAAGTAAGCACTTAGCTATCCCAGTTTGACGTGTCATCCACATTGCTACATTAATTTATATTTTCCATGTTATGAGTGTATTCAAATGCCTTCGAATTTCCAATGTATTCCAATGCATTGAAGCCTTTTTTCCAGTTGGGTAGCTCGAATATGATGCTTCAGGCCACCCTTGCATGGATACTTTTTACGATTGCTGGAGAATGTAACTTCTGGCAATAATATTTAGACACCCACAACCACTTGTCTCTACAATGGATAAGTGTGCTGGTCACTTTCCCTAACATCATGTCGCTCGTAGTCACATTTGGTTTTTTATCTACTTTGACTATTGTTTATATTTAGGTATGGAAAATGCATGAGAAAATGAATTATTATTTAAATTAGCTCAGAGACTTTTTATTTTTGAGGCTCAGGAAATTGTGCACAAAGATACAGATCTGCTCGCCCATATTTAGGACAACCTGTAACTTTTAAATCAGTTTTACATGACGTGGTAATATTATTGTGAGATTCTGTGTAATTGACGAACACATTTCCTAGAAGTAAAATTACCTTTGCGACTGACACTAGGTCTTAATCTCGGTATGTTGTAGGGTAAACATCTACCGCCGAGGAACATTGCATGATAATCCGCCCTTAATATGTGTGAGCTTCTGTAGGGTATATTGGGGTGGATGGTACTGACCTGATCTAAGTGCCCTTATGAAAATGTAAAGAGCTATTCTGATCTTGTCCAAATCTACAATATCAAACAAATGAACTATGTATTAGAGATTTTTATTGAATGTGAATCTTAAAATATGAAATAAATTGATGTGAAATTAAAATAAAATATCGATGTCTTCAGTGATGTGGTGGAAGATTCAGCATAAAATATGAGCACATTCCCCTGATTGGCTTAATTGGGCAGCCTTAGCATGGATCCAAAACTGATATCTAGTATTATCCTACTCTATTTCTTAATGATGTACAAGATAGCTCCTCCTTATTTCAAGTAACATGTTTTAAATGTGGTGCATTTCATTTGACAACTAGAGATATATTGGTGGATTTGTATAATCTCGGCAGCTATCTTATAGGTGTAATTACAACATCTCTCTTTGGTTTTGTGATCATATGAAAGGAACCGCCATCCATATAACTGTAACAAGATTGATATAACTTGTATGGGGGAGATTTGATCCTTATCTTGGTCAAAATATTATTATTTTACTCCATCAAACTGGGAAATCCTTCTTTAACTAAACATGCTTACTAGGATATCTAAAAATTCACAAAAAAAACTTATAGATCTGGAATGACCAAGGATAATCCTTGGATTCTGAGGTAAAGGCAACACCAAGAAAGGTTTGGGGGGTTTACCCTCCTCAGATTCCTGCTTACTCTAATTTATTTGCTGCCACCATGGTCTTCCTCAACTCCTTTGCCTTTGTCATAGCAGGTCATCTTCCTATTTCCTTTCTCTTCTTGCTTTTAACCTTTGATTTATTTTTAAGGTTCTCGCCCCCCGCTCTCAAATTGAGGTTTCTTTAGTAAAAAGTGAGTTTGAAAAGGTTTGATTAATAACGGACAACCTAAACTGGGTTCCTACCAATAGGCCATCAATCAATAAATTTCTAAATAAATTGATGCTATTATTGTCAATGCATAAATCCATGGTCTAAGTGTTTGGATCAGTGGTTTTCATAGGTGGACTTGATCAGTTCTAGGGATCATCAATATCAGGATCGATGAGTTGAGAATCAATCATCAAGTGTATCGATTGTATCCATCAATACCCCACCCCGCTTGGAGAGATTAAGGAGGAAGGAGCATCCAGAGGATTAGTTTTCCCCAAAAAGGAAATCGTTGCTTGATCAAATTCAAGGCTTGAAGAAATCCAACGATGCTGCTCCAAATCCAAGAACTGGGTCAAATCTAAGGAATCTGGTCGGAACCCATCGGATGCTTGCTAGCTTGTTTTCTTGTGAGCCAGGGTGGGGTGCAAGGAGGGGAAAGATGGGGAGCTGGCTAGATGGTTGTAATTGTCGGGGATTTTCTCAATTTCTCCAGCTAGATGGATAGAAAGCAGGTTGAATGCGTGTGTGAGGTATTTATTTTTCCAGGGGATTCCGATCGGTTGATCCTGTTTCCTTGGAATATTATTAAGATGGGTTCAAGAACTTCAAACCAAACTTTAGCAAAATAGATGATTTCAAATATTTCAAGTGTATAACTTGAAATATTTGAACGAGGCCGCCGATCATGTTCAATGACCTTCTTTGACTAGTGAGCAACTACAATAACTTGGATGAGAAAACTAATAACTGCTTTATGGACTAGTGTCCTCATCCTTTTTAGAGTGATTGCAAACATGCATAAACGTAGCACTAAGTCGCCCCTCCTAGTGAGTCAATGAGTGAGTAGACTCCTCTACGTTCTTAGGCCTAACTTCTTTTCTATTTGAGTCAATGCTCTTAGCTGGTTTGAACAATAACTTAGGGCAGGGACTTGTTGCTTAGCAGCCCATCTTGTTTCTTTAATCATCGTTAGCCAAATGGTAGTAGTTTCGTATTAAAATAGATTTTGAAAAACATTGAAATTTTATGGAAATATAACATATAGATCAATAGTAAAATTGTTTTAAAATGCGATATAGTTTAAATATGCTAAAAAGATATGTATTAAAATTGTTTTGAAAAGCTATGAAGTTTAAACCTATACATAAATTTGCATTTTTGAAAAGGATTTGTATGAAGTTTAAACCTATACACAAATTTGCATTTTTGAAAAGGATCTGTATTAAAATTTCCCTTATAAAGGGTGAGGCTTGTAGTATAGGATCGATCAATGGTATAGATCCACATAGGCACTCTCCCCGTAATATCTCTTCTTTAAATATATTGTTCAATTCTTATTATCCTAGGTGACACGTCTTAAATCTTGAGAGGTTGAGCATAAAATGCTTTATAGCAGAATAAAAGTGTGTAGATGTTGTAGATTTCTTTTAAAAAGTTTAAATGTTGCGGTAATTGATTCTTGTCGATTAAGTTTAAGAACATAGTGCATGTGCTATGAACACCATAAGTGGATGTGCATGATGAAACTACCCTTTACTTGTGAATCTACATTGGGTGCATCTCGTGTACACGCTATAATGACCCCATGGGATGGTTGTTGAGTACTTTAACCTCGATCGAAAGGTTTCTAAACCAGCCTCATGGGATGAGGATAATGACCCCATGGGATGGTTGTTGAGTACTTTACCCTAGATCGAAAGGTTTCTAAATCGGCCTCATGAATTAGAAAAGTTGCATGTCTAATGTGATGGACCCATATGCTTGAGGGACTATAGTATTTTGATCCACTTGGAAGGGCCACCAAAAAATGTGTAGATCTATTCATACAACATCCAAAAGTTCCCATGATTGATTCATGTGATCGTGGTTGGGTTATAGGGTGAAATCGGTTAATTGGATCTTTTTCATAATAATGGTCATGTTGTTGCTCATTAACATAACCTCTAGTAGACTAAATCCAATATCTAGTGATTTTTTGTTCAATATCTAAGTCGATACCTTCTCATAAGACCTGATACCAACTATATTTTTTTGCAAGCGATAGTTGTACAACCAATGCAATGTTGCCATTCGTTAACTCGGAGGTGAACTATTACTCTATCATTCACTCATCCTCAAGCATCCAATCTAAGCTAGTTAGATGACCCACCCTCGAGGTCAAATCCATATGAGTAGTGCACAACCTAGCTATATTGAAATATTGGATATGGCATCCTCCATTCAATTTTCATTTTGTACTCTTAATCTAAGAAATTTTGCATTGAATATAAGCACAAGCATTCAACCCATTTGTTGAGAAATTATTTTTGTCCCCCAAAGTTGACTCGGAAGCTATATCATCGCTCCTCATATAAATTACAATTTACAACATAAATATTGTTGGATGAGAAACCTTTGTTCATGTTTTACATATCCTAGACAACTCCTTGTGATTAAAGCATTCTAATTGTAACGGGATGAAATAATCTTTACTCCTTCGAGGTCTAAGGATGGGTGTATAATACTATGGTGTGTTTGTGGGATGCTAAATTATCCTAGTTGAAATAATGTTATTCTTTGAGGGCATTCATTCTAAATGACCTAGCCATGTGTGGAACTTATATTTGATTATTAAAGACAATTGTTTGGAAACTTTATGTTGTTTTGGTGATGATCACTTTAAGTGATTTTGATAGTAATCGAAAGTTTATGAGAAATATTAAATGATTTCAATAGTGATCAAATGTATATTGAAAATGTGAAATGATTTTGATGGTGATCGAATGTTTATAATTGCATATGATTATAATTAGCGTGTACTCTGATGGAACGTTAAATGTGACAAGAAAGACAGGTACATGTGATGCAAGGTTCGTCAATACCCCATGGACTCCAAACTGAATCAAGTATCATCGGAAGGTGTTGTTAACCTAATATTTATGTTTAAAATATAAACTTTTTTTAAAATATTTTATGCATGTGATGTTAAAATGTGCGTTGCTAGATTGTGATTTCCCATCAATTCACATCAGGTAATGGAGCTAAATTGAAATATGATGTAAGACTAGGATTTTCCATGTGATGAGCTGGGAAAGAGTGAGAGAATCTATTACTTGCCATATGTGTATTGTTGTGAGGGAAAGTCATGGATTTGGTCACTCATGAGGCACGTACTTGGGGGCAAGCTATAAAGAAACAACCATATTTTGTAGAAACCACAAATCCCTCAACAGGGTCAACTAGACTGAGTTAACGAGGCCTCAGTTGTCATACCCAATCCCCACCATGGGGGAGATATTTGAAGGGAATGTGTGGATCATGTCACCCTTGATATCCAGTCGCAATGAGAACACAATAGTTAATTAAAAATATTTAAAGGGTGGATATTTAAAGGGAATGCACATAGCATGGAACCCTTCATATTCCCATAGTGAAGTTAAAAGAAACCATTAAATTAAATTATTAATAGGGGGGAATAAAAGTATTCCAAAAATATTTAGAAAGAGGTTCCAGTGAATTATTATGTGAAAAAAAAAATTGATTATTTAATTTAATTATGAAATTTGTGAATAAAGAAAAGTGAGCAAACAACAATTAATTAACTCAAAATTAGAAAATATTGAAGAAATATTAAATGAGGAAATCACGAAAACTAAATTAAAGTAAATCTAAGCAAAAAATTAAACAATTAGAAAAGTTGAGAGAACTTAGACTAGGAGGGTGAGTAATAAAATAAAATAAAGGAAATAATTCACAAAGGATGCATGGATTTTTCAAAAAGTTATAAAGAGATGGAAAGAGAATGAAGCTCTTATATTTCTACCCTATGGTTGGACGACATAGGTTCTACTGCACTTTTTCAAGTGTCTATTGAGGGTGTGGTTCATCTTGCTACAAATGAGGTTGGGAGCCTCATAGAATTAGTCTAAGTACCAATATTTTTCTACCTTTTTAATATCATTCATCCGTGTTGCAGCTCAGGGGTCTCAAGGGAAGAAGAGTACCCAATGGGTATGGTACGGTGGTTTCCGATGGAATATTATAGATTGGCCTTCGATGTGTGAGCTTGTGGCATACCTGTGAAAACATCCACAACCTTCAACAAAACTTCACAAGAAAATAGACAGGTCGATGTATTGATGTTTCCATGTTTACACTATTTCATTTTAAAATTAGTAATGAATGGATATTGGTCTTGATAATTGAGAAATAATAGTTTTTTTGGACTTAAATGCATGTTTATATTAGAATGTAAGGGGGATGTTAACGATTTACATTGTTGTTTAGATATGTTGTTTCCTCTAAATATTGTATGGAAAGATTAAAATAAAAGAATTGGTATTAAAGGTACAAAAAAAGTATTAGATATGTTTTAATAGAATATGTGCATTAATAGTTATTGGATTCGGTGGGTGTCCCTATAGGGACATCATGATTCCATTGGTTAAGTTGTTCTGAAGGAACCCGCTCTGATTCCAATTGTTTAAATATTCACCAATACTGAAGGGGGGGTGAATCAATATTGGACAAATCTTATCATCAATTAATTTTTCAACTTATCACATAATCAATCATATTAGCAGAATTAACACCAAATCATAGTACATGTATATTTTGCATGGATTACAATCTTAACAAGATTCAACCTATGAGGGACACCAATCCTTGATTTACAAGCACCAACTTGAAGAAGGATCCAACCCCCTAATTTACAAGCACCAACTTGAATGAGATACCCATCCCCTTAGTAGAGCACCAACCTAAGGTTACACTATTTGAAACCACCAACTTCATAGAGACACCAATCTCCTTGGCTGAGCACCAACTTAGCAAATATTGCATAGGAACCCACCTACTTGCTATATTTAATCCATTATCTACATGAAGGTACAATCCTCTTCAAATATGTCATGTTCTTGGCCTTCAATATATTCTTTATCAACTCTATTTTCACTCTCTATTTGTGCATATGTGACTTAGCTCTCAGTTCACAGTTTGTCTTGATAGTAGCAATCCTTGTGACACCAAAACTATGTTCTTGTAGCTAACTACAATTCTTGTAATCCTTCAATTTTGATACCCCTTCAAAGTTTATCTTCACAAAATGTCTTAGACAATCCAGTAGTTGCAACATTGTCCTCAAAATATTTCTTCATTTTACATGGTACACAAATTCTATGTCATTCCTATAACACTACTTCTTGTAGTTTCTGTGATAGTGACTTCTTGTAATAACACTTCACTACACTTCCTATAGCAACTTCCCATAATAACACTTTGTTGCACTTCCTATAATAACACTTCCAGAAATTCTTGTAGCAACTATACTTTCAGTAATTTTGCACTTCTAGTAATTCACCATCAACACTTCTAGTAACTTCTTGAGGGTTAGTTTTACTCATATAAAAAATTATTGCTTTAACTCTGTCCTTCACCATTTTTTATTATATTTGGAATATTATCTCTCAAATTCTCTCCCAATATTTATCTTCAATGGTGTTATTAGCCCAGATCATTGCATAATAAATATATCTTTGGCAAACTTCATGCTTCTTCACAAAATGTTTCCTCTTATGCAAACAATAGTGCCCCAAAATATACATGCCTCAAAACACCATATTCACACTCAAATGTGTTGTGCTCTCTTGTATTTATACACTATTTCTTTTCATATTGTGGCTTGACCACTTGTTATTCTTAGGGCTTTTGAGTTAATTGAGTCGACATGCTAATTATCACATGAGGCATTAACTGGAAAGGCTGACCAACAGTGTGAGACCATTTCGTGGGTAATATACCACAAAACATGGGCACTTCACCCAATTGCTATTAAATTGGAGCTCAACTCATTCATGGGTATTTTAACATTGTTTAAAACATAATATTCATATCTTATTCATTGCATAAGCCAAAATTTATCATTCAACAGAAATAACATCCTTACTTTCAACAAAAACATCCAAAACAACTGATCCATAACCTATAGGGATTTCAGTAGCACTGTTTGCAGTTCCAATAGCACTATTTGTAGTTCTGGTAATTGGTAGCAGTATGCAATTTCTACATTGGTTATATATACATTTTCTAGATCCTACGGTCATATTGTCTACTATTTCAGTAGCACAGTCTCTAGTTTGGGTAGTAGCCACATCCATTTTCTATGTGGGCATCTTACATCCTTGTGCAGGAATTTCCATACTTGTGTGATCATATTACATACTGTGTGGGAATCATACATACTTAAGGAATTTACCAAACTTGTGTAGGCATATTACCATATTGTATGGGCATCTTACATATATGTGCGGGCATTTCACCATGCTTTGTGGGTATTTTCATTTTCTTGACAATACGGACCTATCCACTAGTGAGAACATTTTTCTTATGTGATGGAGGTAATTTTCCTTAAGGCATGCGAGCATTTTTCCTTATAGCAATGTGGTCATTTTTCTTATGTGATGATGGTCATTTTCCTTATGGCTTATGAGCATATTACCTTATAGCAGTGTAGTAATTTCTTTAGGTGTTTCTGAGCATTTCTCATGATGCTTATGTAGGAATTTTCACTCTTCTTTCCAAGCCCTAGTAAAGGTATTTTTCCAAGCCCAAGTGCAAGCATTTTCACTCATATTTCCAAGCCCAAGTGTAAGCATAATGTTGTTCTATGATCATTTTACTTGGTATCTGTGGGCATTTCTATATTTCTCTTTTATGAATTCTTGTAGCTACGATAAATCCTATAGCCACATTATTCCTCAATTCCATCTTTCATACTTTTGCTAACTTGACATTAATGACACAGTCTTGACATAAATGACAACACTTCAACACTCCCACCTTGATTTAGGTGCTTCATCTTGAAAAAAATGTGCATGCCAAAAACATTAATTACATTTAATATTATAGTCAATGTTTATCTAACAATTGTAAAGGGTTGGTGCAAAGTAATGATACCCACTTATGATGTGTTAGTTGAAATGGAATTTTGGACAAATAGAAATGTGATCATTAAAAAGAATTATTAGAGGTACCTACACAACTTTTTAGAATACATTGTAAAAAAATGAAACGTAGAAAATCATAGTACCTTCTAAAATACATAACTTTTATTTATGGAAAAAAGTATAACTCCCAAAAAAAAGGTGTCCTCCTAGGATGTGTATGTTATGTTTCCTCTAAAATGTAATGCATATGTTTGCATCAGAACCTCGGTTTGGTATGTAAATGCTGAATTTTTTTGAAATTATATACAATTGTATATAACATGTGGTTCTTATGTGGGATTATTTTTCCATAATTTTTAATGTTGTGTGTGTGTGTGTGTGTGTGTGTGTGTGTGTGTGTGTGTGTGTGTGTTAAATTAATAAAGTTAGTTAATCCATGAAATGAATACGTCAAAGGTTAGGCCCCAATATGAGGATCCTTACCTAATGAATCGATTATATTTTTATTAGTATGTAGGTCTTTATCTTTACTTTTGTGGGTTCTTTTCCGTTTCCAAAAAAATTGGGCCAGTCAAAAGTTAGAGTGAAAATTAAAGACCTGTGTATTTTAAAAAATTGACATATGTGCAAATAAAAAATAGAAAACAATATTTCATTTACCAAATATATGCAGACACGCACACACGCCAAGATTTATAAATGTGTGCAATTTCATTTGAAATGAACACATAGACATTATCTAGAATCGTCGTTTAAAAACAGGGAGTTGAAGAAATGGATGTGTTTTGGTTTATGCAGTCTAACCCAATAGGTTTGTCAATATGAACCTAAAACCAAAGTGACCAACTCATCCTACACATAAATAAAGAGAGGTTGTCTCACCTTTTTTAAAATTTGTAGGAATGTGCACATGTTAATAATTTGCATGTGCTATCAAAATGTGCACACATTAATAACGCACATGTACTATCAAAAGAAGCATGCATTATCAAAATGTGTGCACAAATTTATTACATGTAAATATGCATTTACTATTTTTTCCATAACTTTTGATTTGAAACCCATATTTTAATGTTCTTTAGATTTTTGGAAAGTTATTTCTAATATCTAAAACTTTTGTGTTTTATGTTTTCTATGATTCACCACGATTCTAATGTTATTTTTAAAATAATATTATGAATATTTTGACCAGTAGAATAAAATGTTTCTGTGTTTTTGTTACATAAGAACAAGCCTTCACTATTTTTTCCATAAATTTTGATTGAGAAATCATATTTTGACTCTCCTTATACAGTTGAAAATTTATTTCTTATCTCTCTCTCTTTTTCTCTCTCTCTCACCCTCCATTCCTCCCCCCTCTCTCTCTCTCCCTACATTGATCTCTCTCTCTTGACCTACCTCAATATTTCCCTCCCTCCATCCCTCTATATTTACCTATCCATCTCCCTCCTTCCCTCCCTATATTTATCTCCCCATCAATTTACCTCTCTCTCTCTCTAAACTTGTAACCCCAAATCCCTCTCTATATCTCTATCTATCTAAACCTATAACCCCTAAGCCCCAATCTCTCTCTCTCTAAACCCCCAACCCCTAGTCACCCCCCCCTCTCTCTGTGTCTATCTATCTAAACCCATATCCCCTAACTCCCAATATCTCTCTATCTATCTAAACACCTAACCCCTATTCTCTCTCTCTATCTCAACCCCTAACTCCCAATCTCTCTCACCCTCTCTCTCTCTCTCCCTGCTATGCCTCCCTTCCCCTTATCTCTCTCTCTCTCTCCCTATTCCACCCCCCTTCTCTCTCTCTCT